>VDFB02372172.1:82857-163569 GCA_007258455.2 Sequoia sempervirens | reverse complement strand
CACATTATACAAAAGTTCATTTTCAACAGATACATATTTAAACTTCAAGTGAAAAAAGAGACTTATATACTTGAACAAAGGATTAAATGCACAGTCATAAAAATAACAAAGTTTGATTATTCATCTAAGACCAAAGTTTTATTAGAGTCAATTGCAAAGCTATAGGTTTCATAACATTCAAATGCTTGAATGTATATAATGTTAACAATGTATTCAAACATTTGAAAAAAAATAGTGGATATATCTAAGTTAGTTAATGCCATTTTGTCATGATATACTTCTTTGATTCTATCAATACTAAATCTAATGATTGATGAATATTTCTACTTTTAAATTTATTGTTCTTGGTTGATTGTTGTTATAGACAAGTTGGTATGATTTCAAATTTCAATGTGTACCCTTATATATGGGAATTGAGATAAACAATGACATAAACAATAATGAAATCAAATTGATTGCTTTCCAAATTCATATATATTCATGAAAATGTAAGCATTTTTTCAAGTCAATAGGCATCTTGATAAAGATAACTCTTTAGCTTGTTTTGCATATATATTATTAATTAATATAGGTATGCTAGTTAATTAAATTATTAACTATATTTTATTTCTATTATATATTGAATTGTTAAAAGATGTAAAAATCTTAATACTAAATATATAGGAAAATGGTTAAAAAATTACATATTTTTCAAAAAACAAAATATAGTGTGTAATTTAAAATACAAATTATATAATTCTTATAATATTTATATTATTATTTATTGAATATTTTATAGAATTTAAACTAAAAAATTAGCCTCCCTCTCTCCCCCTCTATACATATATCTCCCTCTTCCCCATCTTCTATCTCTCCGTCCTCTACATATCTCTCTCCCTTTCTCCCTCCTTCTCTCTATCTCTCCCCATCTCTCCCTGATCTCTTGCTCCCTCCCTATACCCCTCTCTATCTTCATATCTCAACCTATTTGTCCCTTTATCTTCCCATATATCTCTATATCTATTTCTTTCTCTTCCCATTTATTTATCTCTCCCTCTCTCTTTCTCTCTCTCTATCTCTCCCTATTTCTATCTCCCTCTCCATCTCTATTTGTCTTTATCTACTTATCTCTCTCTCTCTCTTTCCCCTCTCTCTATATCTCCTTATATCTCTATCTTGCCATCTCTCTCTCTCTCTCTCTCTATATATATATGTCCCTATCTCTCTATATATTTATTTCTCCCTCTATCTCTCTCTATATCTCTATCTATTTTTATCCCTTTTTCTCTCTCATTCTATATTCATCTCTACCTCTATCTATAGGGAGAGATACAAAGGTGAAGCATTGGACCTTCCCAAAGATCCACCAATCTCAACACTACTCCCAACTATTTTGAGCGTTTAAGTACATATTGTATGCTAGATTAGGAGGCATGTAAATAAAAGCTCATTTATTGATGCAAAATTAGGTCCAAAGTCACAAATTTGACGTAGAGTTAGTTATATAGCTTTGTACAAAAAATTTCAAGTGCCACATAGAGCAAAGATATTCCAGCTTTTTATATCGTGGTCATCAAATTTGGCACTTCATCAACATTTGTATCTTCATCAACATTAACAAAAGCAAAGGTATGTACTTGAATACCTTGCATTTAAATTTTTCTATATATATAAATATTTTAATATTTTCCCTCAAATCCATAATATATATATTAGTGTGTATTTATTTATTGCAATAAAGGATTAACCTAAGTAACACATTAAGAATTCTAAGGATTTGTGCTTGGAAAAATTGCATAGCAAATTTTTTTGTTGGATGTCGTGTTGTATAGTTTAGAAAAGCTCAAAATATGAATAGGATTTTAAGGCCATATATTATGGTAGCTTACAATGCAAAAGAAGGAAGGAAATCTATTATCAATTTTAATCTACAATTTAATACCATATGAAAAATCACATGTAGTATTATCTAAAATTAATTCTTGACATATTAATTTTATAAAATACACTTACCATTCAATAAACTTCTCCCAAGAAAGAAACCCTAAGTGAATATTAATTGAACCCTAATTGTAGATTCATAACTCTAATCATAACCCTAAGTGAACACTAATCCTAATCAAACCCTAACCCTAGCCTTAAAGTTATCATATAATCTAATTATCTCTCTTTATCTAAATTTGGGTTGAATTATTTTTCCTTTATTTTTAATTGCATATATTTTTTATTTATTAGATCTTATTTTATGAATATATGCAAATATAATTTTACTTCTACATTCATTCTATGCCCATTTTTTCATGATATTTTAACATTCATTTTCTAGAATATTAGATCAATCTCACATATATAAATATGAAACCTCAACATTTTAAAATTGAATTCTACCTAAAACATAGACACACAATTGAACAAATTCTCAAAAGAAGAACGACAACATCAATAACATTTCATTCAAAATTCACTCAAATCCACATAAGGAGAGAAAATATATTAGAATTATACGTTTATTCATGCTTTTAAGTCATATTTGCATACAATTTAAGATAATTTGCATATATTCATCCAAAACTCAAAACAGTCTATCTATTCTATTCCGTCTGCTTGGGGTTTTAACAACCAATGGCACCACCGATATCACTTCCTCATCAGAGGACATATATCTTTCTACCCATATATTCAACTCAAAACCTAGCTAGAGCTTTCATTAGTTCTCTCCCTACAAATGAGCCTTGAATTCCCTTTTATATGACAAGAGAGCAACAAACTTCGGGCTCAAATGTAATTTCACCACAAATTTTCATTTGAACAAAATCTCCATTGCATTTGAATTTCATTACAAAACTTCCCACACGTTGAATCTACAAAACATATATAGTGCATGAACTGGGGTAGCGTAAAAGAATAGGGAACACAAATTGTCATCAAAATCCCCTTGTCGCTATCCACACAAAAAAACCAAGCAACCAAATGTCCACGAAGGCACCACAACAACTTATTTACCCGCCACCCTACCCTTACCAACACTCAGACCCTAGTATACACACCCGCTTCTAATTGTTGCCCAATACGGTAGACCCTCAGCCTCCTCTTCTTTCTTGTCCTTGCCCAATACGGTTCTAGTCCATCCGCTTGGGGTCTAAACAATTGATGTGCCCACACATATCATTTCCTCATTAGAGGGCAGACCGTGATTGAAGCGACTTAAATACTAACAGTAGTCCGAGTTGGTCTTGGTTACATCATCAGAAGTGTTGCTTGTAAGGTCAATGGGCTAGTGTTGGCCGCATCTAGAGCACACCGACTACTTGCCTTTGTCATCTACCAGTTGAGAAGCAATGTCCTGGAATTGCAACCTTCTACTGCAACCAAAGCAGTAGAAGGTTGTAATTCCAGGACGTTGCTGCTCAACCAAAGCACCTTCTTGAATAGCAGGACCGAGCTTTTGTGAGCTCAAACGAACAGACCTCCTTATTGACTTACTCATTTTCTCTTCTCAAACAAGCACTCAAACTTGATTAGACTCAGCCCACAAAGCACTCTAACTGCTACAAGAATGACACTATTAGTAGTTAATTCCTCTTGTATTTATTGTGCGAGGTAATGGCAACCTTCATCAATGCTTAGTAAATATGCATGTGCAAACATGGCAATTTGGCAGTGTATGTACTGCCACCGCTTAACTAGAGCGCATGAGAATCCAAAGATCACCCTTCATGATTTCCAACAAAACATCTTCACACAAATTGAGATCGACGGACTACACAAGCAAGGAATAATTCATTAATGCTTCACCAACCTTCTTCTTCCTCAGCAGCTAGCAGGGAACAACAGAGATTTACATTAGCTTTTGATCTTGGTTGTCGATCTAAAACCACGGGTTATGATCTCAATAGTGGAGATTGGGCCCCACATTCCATATAGGACACACATCTGCCTTTTGCTAACCTCACGCCAAATAACAAGGCGACACCTTAGGTCTACGAGATGGCGGGGTACGATCAAGATCTTCTCCCATATCTTCGAATCTGGAAAACCTACACATTGCATGGTTAGTATTTAATGAAAGGCTTTGGCTAAGCCATTGACGACATGACCACTGGAGTTAATGGATTAGGCTTACGTCACCGGATTAAAATTAAAACCCAACTTTGATTTTAATACTTTATTTCCTCCTCAGGGTTTTATTTCCTAAGTCTCGGTTGGCCCTGTTAAATTCTTATCCCAACCCTAACAAAGAACAAATGATTAAGCTAAGGATTGTATTTTTTGTTATAACTTTAGTTCTACTTAATTACCAATTCTTATTTGTGCATTTGTATATGAATCCAATTGAATGCCTTTCCATATCATCATGGAAAATTTTATTATTACAACCCTAACTCTAACACTAATTAAACCTTGACCCTAACTTGATTGAACTCGTATTATAACCCTAACTCTAACACTAATTGAACTGTAATCGTTACCCTATGTATTGTTGAAACCTAACCCTAATTGTATCAAAACCCTAGAGAACTCTAATTGAACCCTAACCCTAAAATGGACAATAACCCTTACCTTAATTGAACCCTAACTCCAATCCTAGCCCTAATTTAAGACTAACCTTAACCCTGACCTTAATTAAACCCTTATTGAATTATAACCCTAATTGATCCCTAACCCAAATTGAATACTAATTGAACCTTAACCCTAAGTGAATAGCAACCTTAATTAAACTCCAAGCATAATCCTATTTGAATTTTGACCCTAATCATAACCATAATCCAACCCTAACCTTAATTGAACCCTAACCCTAAACATGAGTTCACCTAAGCTTAAGGTCCAAATAGGGTTAGACTTTAAATTGTAAAAATTCAGGTATAGGATTCACCAGGATTAGGGTTGGGGTTGGGGGTAAAGATTAAGGTTCTATGATAGAGCTTGGGGTTAGTGTTAGGGTTCAATTGGGGCAAGGGTTAGTATTAGGGTTAGGGTTATGGTTCAATTAGGGTTTCATTAATGCTAGTTTTAGAATCATAGTTATGTTTAGGGTTGGATATAAAATTAGAGTTAGGTTTGAAGTTAATTAGTGCTATTTTTAGGGTTGGGGTTATGGTTAGACTTATAATTAATGTTAGTATTGGGATTAGATTCTATCACTTTAATAAAAATAATCTTCTATAAATTCATTCAATTTTTTTTTGAAATTATATAATTTAAAATATTTTCAAATTTACCTATGTTGATATATGACAGATATAGAAAATCTAAACTCTATACCATTTATAGTTAACTTGAAATTGTGTATAAAAAGGTTTAAGTTATGAATGTTATAATATAAAAAATAAATGTGTTTTCAATGTTTATTGTCAGTTTAAAAGATGTGCCAATAATGTTGCAATCACTAATGATTAATTTTTTCTTGATGGCTAAAATAGATTGGTAAGTAAATTTATCAATAATAAGTAAATTTATAATTGATTTTTTCTTGATAAGTAAATCAATATTTCATAAATTTATCTACACTTTATTTAATTTTTCTTAATTATATTAAATTATATTTTATTAAATTGTTAAAAAAAAATGGCTGCTTTTATAAATAATTTTGTATGTGTTTTTATAATTAACTTGATATTGTGTATAAAGGTTTGCCATGAATGCTATATAATAAAAAAAAAAAAAATTGTTTCAATGTTTATTTGTTAGCTTGATGTGAGAATAATGTTGCATAGTAATGATTAAATTTTTCTTGATTGGTTGTTGATATTGTGAAATTATTCTATGTTAATTTAATGTTATGAATGCTATATAACATAAAGAAAATATTTCTAATATATTTTAATGCATCTTTATATTTTATAAACAAACATCTAAAATAAAAATGTGATTGTAAAAAAAATACAACTTAATGAGTGAACATACATTTAAAGTTAAAAGTGAAATTATAAAACAAATTGTAAATTTATTTTATTTTTCTTCTATAAAATATAATTTTTTTATTTGTCGTCTGCCTAGTAATGCCCACTTCTCCTTTTAATGAATGTTTTATTTTGCAAGGGTTGATTTAGTGCTGTCGTTGATCTATTTCCTGCAGATATCAACAGTGCCCGCCATCCTGTGATCGGGAATTAAAGGATCGCAAAATCACGGGTGGGCGCCACGTGTCCTATCCGGGGGATCAAATTTGAGCTATCGCTAACCAACTACCATTTGATCTGAGCTGTTCCTTGCCATCCTACGATGGTGCTTGGGTTGATTGCGAAATCATGTGTGGGCGCCATGTGTCTCATCTGATGAAGCCTAAAGAGTAAAGGAAACACTAGCTGACTTTAAATGTATTAAGGGGTGGATTACTAAAGTGTTCTCGAGACACACATGTTCTAAATCAACGGATATATTATAATCTCGCTAGAAAAGCTGCTCGAAGGTTAATGACATGGCTGGCGACTGTGTTAAAGGAATGAGATCAACGACGCCCGCTATCCCACGATCAGGGATTACAGGGACTGTGATATCACGGGTGGGTGCCACGTGCCCTTCCTAAAGGATGAAATCTGTGTGACCATTGATAAGCTGTCTCTTCAAGATTGACAATGCCCGCCATCCCGCGATTAGGAATTTTGGGATCGCGATGTCGCGGTGCCTACCACGTGTCTCATCTAATGAAGCCTAAGGAGTGAAGAAAGCGTTCGCCAGTTTTAAATGTATTACGGGGCAAATTACTAATGCGCTTGTAAGATGCACGTGTTTTATTTCAACGCAGATGTTATGATTTTAAGGGAAAAACTGCTCGATAGTTAAAGGAAAGGATGGAAACCATTTTTGAAGGAGTAGGATTTATGGTAAAAAGATCGACTGTGCTCGCCATCTCGCGATGATAAATCAAAGGATTGTGATATCGCGGGCAACCACCACGTGGCATTCCTTCGTGGCGTATGACATAGTGGGCCCCTTTATTCTCGTGTTGGCGATTATGTCAGCCTGTTTTGAAGATGGTCGTCGATGATTTGATCAAACTAAAGGATCAACGACTCAAGTTTAAATATGTATAAAATTATGGTTGGAGCCATTTGTGTAGCCCGCGAGTGAGCTTTAATGGCGGATGAGACATCCAATGGCAGAATTTGATCGACATAAAATCAATTTAATTATCTCATTTGTATCACAAAGCATCCAAGTATTTCGTGAAAATAGTTTCAGAGCCAAAGGTGAAATTGCGAGCAATTGTTGCCAGAAATTGGAGTTTGTGCAAAAAAAGCCGTTAGTTAATTTTCTCTATTTCTTAGTCATTCCGCGACTCCAAATTTGGGGAAAGGGGGTCTACTATGCTTGTCAATGAAGTTCATTAAAATCTTTTGTTAGGGCTATTGTTTAATCAATACAAATTGTGAGAATTGCGATTTTACTCCTCATGAATTTCTTATTTTTGCTTAGTCATAGCCACTTGAAGTAACATTGTAGTGAGGCCCCTACCGGGTTTAAAATGGCGCCTAAACCAAGACTCGCCACATTGAGTATTTGAAAAGAAACTCAGAATGATGATTTCCTAGATCAATTTCCATTATCAACAAATGAGAGAAGGAAAGGTTTGCTGTTGATGCGAGGGAAAATCCTAGGGGAGGGGTTGGTGTGTAATAATTCCAACATTGTTGATGCTAGGGTTCCACTCACAGGCTTAGAAATGTTCAGATTATGGTATGGACAGAGGAATTTGCCTCATCCTTTTTCAAATGGATGGTTGTATGACATGGGAAAGCTGGTTGTTCCAAATGTGTTCCCTGATGTGGACTTACTTAGAGCAATGGTCAAAAGATATGACCCTATCACACGGGTAATCAGAGATAATGATGGAGGGGTTCTATTAGAAATTAACAGAGATGTTATCCAACAGACTTTTGATTTGAGTGAGCCAAGTGATGACCTAGTTCCTATTAATCTTGAAGAAATGAAGCAGGAGTATACAAAATTCCAATCTCTTTTTAGGGTTAAGCTGCTTTCACCTCATCTGGTTAAGGCAGGGGGTTCACAATTTCACATCAACCCTAGTGACTAGGAACCCTTCAGATTGAATTATTTTGGAAAGCCTTTCCTGGCTACTTTCTATTCACTATGTCAAATTTTGGGTTTCAGCCCTAGTGCAGTAATGCCGATTGCATACATGTTCATGGGGGTGCAAATACATCACCCTAACTTCTCTGTAACATATGACTTTGCTTCTTTTTTGGTGGAGAGGATAGATGAAGGATTGTCGAAGCTGCAGAATGGTGATACTGGTACTCAATTCTTTTGGTATTCCATGTTGATGCATATGTTCTTGTTTAGGAATGTTGATTTCTTTGTTGAGAAGTTGAACTTAAGACAATCAGTTAATGAAAGATTGCCAGTACAGATATGGGCTGCAGATTTGTCCTGTAATAAGGAAAGCACCAGTTATGTGCAATTTGATAATTGTTTTGCTGCAAGATTGAGGGCTAGATTAATGGTAAATATACCTAGGATCCCTTGGGAAGTGCATGATTTCCTTAGGCCGAAGGAGAGAAAACCAGAATTGAGGGTTTTACATAACTGGGGTGACATTATCCCATATCCAGTCAGCACTATCATGAGAATATATGGATTTCAAGGAACCCCTCACATACTGCCATACAATGTGCCACCAAGACTAGGGTTTGCAGAAGTTATGTGGCAGATGGGGTGTATTCATGAAGATAACCTAATTAGAAAGGGGAAGGGAACATTATTCCCTGATTATATAGTAGTATCTAGACTTTACATTTTCAAAGGGAGGCTAGACACATTTTGACAAATTCTTTGTTGATTACCATTTGAGATTTGGTCCAAGGCGACAACATGATCCTGAAGGTTTCTTTGCTCTTTTCAGACAAAGAATAAAAGGTGGCAAATTTGCACATGATTTCAATTTCCCTGAGGACCTGATCAAGAATGAATTTGATTTAAATAGACATGAATTGAACAAGAAAAAGTGGATAGCTTATAGTAAGCTATTGGATATTATGCATGAAATGGATCTGACATATGATCCATTGATGGAATTCACTCCATACTATAAGAGAATTGACTTTTTAATGAAGAATTTCAAGGAGATAATAGACACCTTAACAACCAAAAAGATAAATTTAAGGCTAAGTCTGGATATGCAAGGACAAAGTGATATGCCAATTGAAACAAGGCCAGTATGTCAGCCTACAAAAAGGTGACCCTTCTATAGGAGGAAAAGGGATACTGGCAGTGATGAGGAAGAAGTAGACAGAAAAGGGAAGAAAATAATGAAGGCACCTTCATGACCAGGACCAAAATTCAAAGTACTTGGGGCTGTCAAAATCATTGAATTAAAATTTTCACTAGAGCGCAGTCCCCCATCACCACCACCTGAGCCAAGCCCTAAGAGGCAAAGAACTGATCACCTACCTGAGGATCTCATAGATGAAATTATTGTTACTGATCAAGACATGTAGGTTGGTATGTCGTCCCCTCCTAGGTCAGCTGAATTGGTTTTATCTGATTTAGATATGAAGGGTAAGAGTGTGTAGGATGCAAGAATGGAGGCTTGCAAAGAGTTCTTAGATGATAATGCATTTGTAAAGACTCCTATATTCTTGCAATTGGCATGGAGGATGCAATTTGAGGAATATCAAAATAAATGCAAGGAGAGAAGAGAACTAAGGCCTGATAGGTCAGATCAGGAGAATGATGAAGAAGTGAAAGCTGAACTAATGGAAGAGTTCAAAAACATCACTCCTGAAGAAGGAAGACAACTAGTGAATCAGGCTAGTGTTTTGATTTTGCCTGAATGGGACATTGCAGATGCAGTGGCTTTCAATGCCATTATGAAGTCCAAGAATCCTTTTCAGGATTCTGAAGAAGAAGTTAAGGAAGCATTACAAAACTCTTCCTTCAGTGAAGAATATGAGAC
Organism: Sequoia sempervirens; assembly: GCA_007258455.2. Lineage (NCBI taxonomy): Eukaryota > Viridiplantae > Streptophyta > Pinopsida > Cupressales > Cupressaceae > Sequoia > Sequoia sempervirens. The sequence goes on along the minus strand of VDFB02372172.1, from coordinate 153,674 downwards.
CTTGGCAATTTGGGCATTGGATCCACAAGGAAGAAAGCCATACATTGCTGATATTAATCCAAATTTCATAAGAGGATTAATAGTAAAGAGGGCTTCAGAGACTACAACAACCGAAGCCACTAGTTTAACTGTGAATGTGGCCAAGTTGGCCCAAAAGACTGCTGAAAGGGAGGAGGCTGAAAGAAAGAGCCTAATGGAGAAGTATAACATTTTAATTAAAGAATATAGTAAAATGCAATAGAGGAATGTTGAGCTACAAATTGAAGTAGAAAGGTTCAAGTATAGACATACTGGGGAAACATCCAATGCTCCACGAACCAGCACATCACCTCCCACAGAGGGTCAATGCCTCCGCCTCCAAATGTTTCTACACCAGGGTCTCCCATTCAAAATCTTGCTCTTACCCTCCTCTAGAACAAGTTGATGAACAAACAAAGTGCTTTGTTGATCCAACAAAGAGGCAGCTCATGTAGGAAATTGATCAATTACAGACATCACTAAGGGTAAAAGAGGAGGGTTTTCTTTCAAAAGAAAAAGAAATTGTTACTCTTGTTTTGGAGCATTTAAATGAAAAGGTGGATAATAAACTGCCCTCTATACATTCTTTGTATTCTTTGCTATTTGAAGCAATAAATAATATTGATAGGGACCAGGGGATAATGATTCCAATAATTCAAAATTGGATCCCTAGGGAAAATAATCTAGATGTTATGAATAAAGCCTCAAGGTTTGATGTAAATAACAAGCCCCAATCATTGAAGCTTACTTATATATTAGTTAAATCATTGCAAGGTTTTTAGACCTTACTAGATGATCTAAGTAGGAAAATTAGGGAATTGGTAAAGAACTTCAATGGTTGGGGTAACACACTGTGACCTAATATAACTGATGAGCAGGGGGAAATTAGAACACTCCAACAATGGAAGGATCAAGCAAGTAAAGTCATCAATAATCAAATTAAAAAAATTTGTGATGACTCAGATTATGATTTGTTGGTAAATTGTATGGATAATATTATTAGTACCGGCTCATTTTTGGAATCTTTTGAAAGAGATGCTAATCAGGTAGCAGTAAAGTATTTTCCTTATAGTACAAAGGTAAAAGAGGTGATTGATTTTGACTGGCCAATTGACGAAGAATACCAGAGGTGGGTGGCTAAGAATTTGAATGATGATGAGTAAAAAGAGTGGGCTACTGACAGGTGGCAAATCAGATGCTGCAGTTACGTTTCTAGTTTTGTATGGATGACTTTCTTGGTGTGGGTTTCACGTGATTTTTTGTTATTGCATCAACCTTCCTCCGCCGACATGATGAACGAGAATATGCTCCAGGATGATTGTTGTTGTAATGATTTTTGAACAAAAATATTTTTCAAGGTGGTGGCTATTGTAACAAATTTTGGAATATCACCAGGTGCTCCAATTGACTGGTGACAGGTGTACTTTCTGGCCCAGTGCTTGTTTTCTCCTTCATTTTCTATAAGAAGGATTTCAAGGCTAGAAGTACGGGTTAGCAGGTTAGATAATTTTTGTCGAGTCTATGTGAAGTTGTAGAGTGAATTGTAAAGTCCGATGGTTTTAGAGAAATGCAATTTAGGTTTTGAGTCATTATGTAACAGGTTTTGAGTTCACAGAGATTTAATGTTGTATAACAGTACTAGCATTTGGGTTGAAATAAAAATTCGAGCTCATGTCTCTCCATTGTACATGCATATCTAAATTTTGAATGAAATAACTAAGGGTTGTTTTATCCATCTCACTGTTGTGGTGTGTGAGATTCTATTTTAGCTTTAATTCAAGGAATTAATCAAAATGCTTGAATGGGATTATAGGTGTATATGTGTTGTATAAGGATTTGATAAGTAGTCCTGGGTTAGAATGAACACTGATAAAATTGTAATGCAATATTGTCAGGGATCTTATATGTGATGTATTAAATCTATTATAAACCTCTAAATGCTTATGAATTTGACTCCTGCAATGGATATATGACACTGATCTAAGTTGTAATTATTTGTGTAGTTCAGTATTTGTTTGTCTTTGCCTAGAGCTTGCTACAAATTGCAAATCATTGACTATCTTATACAATGGCTTGTGTTTAGTTATCTCACGCTCCAGATAGTTGATATTGTCTATGAACAACCAATTCTAGTTGATATTATCTTATTGTGTTGAGCTATTAAGTGAGATCATCTGCTATTGTTAATGTTGTTTATAATAATGGTGCAGAGGTTGTAAACAAATTAAGGGATCACCCTCCTAGGTCTTGCAGAGCCTGAAGTGTACGATGCTTTTAAAGTCCTTGTCAGTTGGTCACATGAACAACCACCTCTACAACTGACTTTTTAATCTTTTATGATCACATGAAACATAAAACACACTAATTTCAAGGTTGTTAACATCACTATTGAAATGTTTTAATTTTTTGACCTTTCAAACATTAAAAAGTACATCATTAAATTAATTATGTAATGGCATAAAAATTAAAAACATCATGAATTAATTATATAACCACATAAGTCAAATATAATTCTATCAAGAAATTAATATCAAATAGATAATATAATCGCATAACTTATACATTTCAATGTCATTGATCTTATTCTTCATCCAACTCTTTATCTGTATCATCCGATCTATATTCAACATTGTAAGGATTGGTCATATCATCATCATCGGGCTATCGATATCAATTTTGATAATGTCATCATTCACATGGATGTCATCTTCATGAACATTAACTCCTACATCATCATCATCTAGTTCCTCCTCTTCGACATCTTCGTCAGGGACATCATCAACTAACCGTTGATCCCGATCATCATCTACATCATCTTCAGTTCTTGGGTATCTTCTTCTTCCACCACATTATACTTACCGCCTTCCTCTTGGATCATGTCTAACAACAAATGACCAACCCGGTTTACCTGGAACCTCTGAGTAAAATACCTGCTCACATTGGCTTGGAAGAACATAGGGCTCATTTCCAGCTCGCTCAATCAACCTTGTATTAACTATGGTAAATCCATTATCATGTTCAATAACAGTTCTCTCAGGATCATTATCATTCAATCGTAGCCTATACCATAGGACGACGAACAAAATTAATCTGAAGGACTTAAAGTCACACTCAAGTATATCATCCAAAATCCCATAGTATCGATTTTCTGAGACTTCTGGATGTATGTCGCTTCTAGATGAAACATTAGTCACCTGAAAGACTGCAGTTATACCAGAATCACAAGTTTTATTCATGTCATCCAACATTTTGATTCAAAATTTACAACCATTGCACCACATAGCCTTATGGTGTTTCACCCGCAATATGTCAAACATGTAAAAATTATTGCAATATCGTCAGTTGATAAACATATTTATTCTTGGCCGAATGTATGCAAAGAAAATAATCTCAAGATATATACATCAATATACTTGAAAATAATTAAATAATATGGGTGATTAATATATTTATACGTACTTGTTTATCTCTTAAACCATATGCTAAATCAATTTCCCTTTGTGTAACATTGAAATCTCCATTACGATGAGCTTCTTTAACTAATGAAGCCACACCTTCCCATGTTAATGTGCGACCAAATTGTTGACATTGTTCAATCCATACCATCATCCAATCAAGATTGTTACGCATTTACGTAAAATGTAGTGCATCCCACTCTCAAACTAACTCTAATTTCAAAATAAATTGAAATTCACAAACGATGTATAATTAGTTAAATACCATAGTTTACAACCTTTTAATTTATAATTGATGTATATTGAAGATTAAAAAATTAAATAAGTACAATATACATAAAACCATATGTAAAATGCATTCCAATTAATCTCCATGACCATCTTATAATTAATCTCACTTTCCCACCCACTTTCCCCAACAGGTACTCCCCTTCGAATTTGTTAATAGAGTTGGAAAAATGTGTTCTAAATGGATCTTTACTGCAAACTTAGGAAGATATTCACTAATGTACACCATGGTTTGGTATACCATATATCCCTCCACCATAGAACCCTCAGGATGTGCTCTTTGTCTAACCAAAGCCTTCAAAAATTTCAAGTGCCTCTCAACCATCCACATTGACTTTGTGTGTACAGGTCCACACAATTCAATCTCTTCAACTTGGTGTACGAGGTAGTGTTCTTGTGCATTGAAAAATGTTGAAGGTAGACACTTTTGCATTTCACACATTAGACGAGGAATTTTTCTCTTCCAATAATTTATATCTTCTTTATGGATTTCTTTAGATGATAGCCATCTACAAGTGATTCAAGGCTAAATATATTAACTTATATTTAACAAAATATACGATATTACATAACAAGTAAAACAAATGGAAATTATAAGATGTATACAATGAATTGAACAAATCTCACATTTCTACCAGGTATTTTCCAAGATCATATATAAATTGCTTGACATTGCTGTCAAAGTTGTTTGGGAGAGATAAAGGTAGAACATACTGCAACAATTATAAAATGATCTTTTCATTATTTTTACAAAAGTAGTAAACACAATACACTGAAAAGTACATGCATTATACAAGTGTATATAATATACCAGAATAATTACCTTAATGAAGGTATGACAATCATGCATTTTCATCCCTGACCCAAATTCACCTTTCTTTGTTATTATATTGTTTATGTTCGCAGCAAATCCTGTGGGAAATTGAATTTTTTGTATGAATTCTTTTATAGCATTTCTTTGTTGCTCTATTAATAACTGTAGACATGCAAAATTTACATTCTGCATTTGATCAGGTTCATTCATCAACCGAGCTAGATGTTGCATTAGGTCCATTCATTCAACCTCCATCATCCATTTGCATTTTCATCTTAAGCTTTGGTCAAGGATTGGGAAAGGGTCACTAGCACATGTGACACCAATCCAATATGGGATAGGTTTAATGTCATGTTTTTGTATGCTTTTATTTGGATTCCCTTGTTTTATTTATAGCATGATTAACATGACTTATTATTCCATATGGATGTTGAAATGTTGTTGGCATCTTGGAAAAGGCAAAATCAAAGCATGAAGGTATTACTTCCACCACACTGGGGGCAACTTCGTCTCAAGCAAACGTCAACATAGGGAGCACGAAGAATCCTTATGATGAAGCTAGTGTCAATACTACAACCAACCACATCATGAATCTTCATCCACCCATCACCCCATCCATGAATTGGGACCAACGTCAAAAGAAATATTTGAATCAAAGTACGAAGAATGTTATCAAAGCAAAAGAAGCTGAGAAGTATAATGGACAAATCAAATACAAATGGATACCAAAGACTACAAAGAAAGATCATCCCTATCAAACTCCATCAGTTAAAGAAACTGTGGGGCAAACTAAAAGAGGGAAAGGTATCCATCAAAGATGTCCGCAAAATCAAAAGCAGGCTTTTCAAGCAACATACAAAGTATATCAAGCAGTTGGTCCTAATTCCACGCACACTTCCGTATCCACCCATCATTGCTCATCTTCCCAAGTTTGGAGAGTCAAAGGTTCCAAACTGTCAACCAATCCATCTCTTATCCCTAAATGCACTCCATCCACGCCTCCACACATGATATCCAATTCTCATATTGACCATGTATTGGCAATGACCCTTCATCATAAGGATTCAGAAGGCACTTTATCGCGATGTACGCATCGCATATCGTAGAGTTAACTCCTCGCATCGACGGCTGCATCAAGAATCTCAAAAGTTGTATCTGGCGCACGATCTTAGGCAGCAAATTCGCTGTGATATCGATGGCACATTATGACAGAAGCGTCTACGTCAACACCACCAGGTGGTTCAGCATGAATCTTTCATAAAAATACAAAAAAATCAAAAAATATGAAAATCCAAAAAAATCAGAAAAAGGATTGAAAATAGTAAAGATAAAAATCGTCCTCTAGTGAAAACCGCATGGGCGGCACTTTGGGCAAGACCATGATGAAAACCTGGCAAACAGGCGTCATGTGTGGAATCGAGCATCTACGTGCGCTAGTTCTGTTGAAAGCATCTCATCCCATCCGTAATAAATTGAGCATTCCATCCATCTTATCAATAATATATCCACGCATCCATGAACCATTTATCCAATCCATTTTCATCCATATTCATCCATAGTCTTAGTTATCTTGATCTTGATAAAAATTTTGGGGCACACTTTATGCTTGCTTATGATAAACATCTTGACATGGGCCGTTTTCATTGGTCCTATCCTATGCAGCATTATCTGAGCCATGAAGCATTATCCAATGAGCTTTCTTTATTTGAACACCTTATCTTATCGCAAGATAATCCTTGGCATCCTTTGCGTGCTTACCATATCCATCCATCCATACACTTATCTGAGCATCCACCCATCACATTCCATACATTGCTAGACATTGGGGGCAGATATGTACATCTTGCTTCGAGATTAAATCTTGGTCTATGTCCTCCAACTCATGTGGTGATCCGAACATTGGAAAACATGAAATCAAATGGTCAAAGCAGTTGTGATCCAAAATCCAAATCACTCGCCCATGGCATATTTTGACAAGAAGACATTCCTTATCAAGCTTCATCTTTCATCAAACATCAATCACTATCAGTTGCATCTAAGCTGCACGTCAAACGTCACATCAAATCATCTAAACATCTTTTGTTCGAAACCAAGCTTCATCAATCATGATCAATCAAATCCAATCAAAAAAACATCATCTCGGGATATCCTTGTGTTGCTTAACACTATCCTTGCATTGTTGTGCGTCCTAAACAATGTTATCATCATCAATCTCATCAACATCCCAATCCTTGTGTTGCTTAACACTATCCTTGCATTGTCATGTATCCTTGACAATGTTATCATCATCAATCCCATCAAATCCTTGCATTGTTGTGCATCCTCAACAATGTTATCATCATCATCAATCCATCAATCTGATCAATCCACCTTAGCTTGGTCTTCAGCAAAATCCTAAACAGAGCACTGATATCGTCATACATGTCCATATCCTAATCGTCAAAATCATGCGAAAAATCCAAAAACATCCAAAACATATCAAAAATCCAAAAAACACTCAAAAAGCATAAAACATCAAAAACATTGAAATTCGAACTACGTCGTCTCTGAGCTTAAACGTAGGCAAGGCTCATCTTCGATCAGCCCCCGAGACATCAAAATCCAAAAACATTCTAAAACATCAAAATCCAAAATTTCAAACATTTCAAAAACGCTAAAACATCCAAATATTTGAAAAATCCATCCGCTCTTATCTTGCTTTGCACTCAAGAATAATCAATCATCCATAATAAACTGATCACCATCTTCATCCTTTGGTAAAACAAATAGAAACAAGCGCAACAATTAGCAAAATCAAAGCTTCAATTGTAAAATCAAAAGCAAACAACAAATCTTGAACACAAAATCAAACTCTTGATCAGTCACAAACATGCCAGTCGACCTTATATCAACAGCCTATCAATCAACTTATCAAACCATCATCATCCTATACAAAGCATGTCCTAGGATCCGTTCCGACAATGGGCACTTTTATCAAATCAACCACTTTGGGTAAACAAAACGACGTGTCATTAACATGTCCTAGGATCCGTTCCGACAATGGACATTATCTTTTGGCAATAAGTTTTGGCTCCCATCTTTTGAAACACATCCCTCTGGCTGAAGGTATGAAGAACATTGGCTTGCTTGTATACTTGATCTTTTCTTTTGATTTATCATATTGCGCTCATTCCAAGGACCTCTCGATGATATCCGAACGAAGGATTTAGAGAGACAGGAATGGGGCAACGATCATTATTATTTTGTCTGCTATGCTTGTTGGACGTTCTTGTAAAATAACTTCATTCTTGTTTTCTATTAGGATATGTATGAGGAGGTTTCAGAGTAGCTTGTCAATTAATATTGCATTGATTGGTTATACCTTCCATGTTTTGCAATTTAGATGTTTGAGACTTCTTAAAGTGCATCCTAGCAAGGTTTTCGTGATGTCAAGTGAACAAGAATACCTTTATCCTGGGCTTGTTGAGTCAAAGTCCATCACACTAAGTACAACGCCATCCCTGTCCTTCACCGATGCATCGTAAGCTTAGGTGTTAACAACAATAAAGTAAGTGACCCTTTGAAAATCCCAATCCTTGATAAGCAAATCATCCATCTATCATCATCATTTATCATCATCATCTTTTATTATCATCGTCATCTCTAATAAAGTCTCAACCAATCATTGGACTTGTTGGATCCTCTTGTCATCATCTCATTTCCGCACTAACATCATACATCCATCATGCATCCATCATGCATCCATCCTGCATCTGCAAACCATCAATAAACTGCATACCACATATCATTCATATCATACATCATAGGAAACATCGATCATTTCACATGCATTGCATATCATCATCATAATATAGATCTGTTAGTCTAAGCATTTCATAAATCATCCGTTGCATAATCACAGCATATCACATCATCAATCTCATCCATCTCATATCATATCATCATTTAAGTTGTTTAGGATAATATAGATTTGTTATCCTAAGCATCTTAAAATCATCTCATTTGCATTGTCATCCATAACCATCCATTTTGAACCTCTTTATCGTGAGATCGACCCTCAAATCGAATCTTTTCGCTCGATCTCTCGAGGGGGCAATGTACCAGTGTACTTTTCCACAAGTATCTGAAAAATCATGAAATTTTTAAAAATTTCGATCACTTGAAAGTTTATTCTTGAACCAATGCAACAAGTACATTGCTTCAAAGAGGGGCAAAATGTAGACATGCAAAATTTACATTCTCGCATTTGATCGTTCATTCATCAACCGAGCTAGATGTTGCATTAGGTCCATTCATTCAACCTTCATCATCCATTTAATTAAATAAATCAGGAATCCATTTAAATCAAATCCTAAATCACTTTCCAACCATTTTCTGATTTAAATAAATCAAGTATTTAAGTCCAAAAGTCAAATCATCTAATCAGCATTAAATCAGCATAATCATCATCTAATCCTAATCTAATACTAATCACATCCCACTTGCATTATCTAGACCTAGCACTTGGTAATAATAAATCAATTTTATTGATTTATTAAAACCTCATTTTCCCTCAACATGACAAGTCAAACATGGCATTTATTGCTGTTTTCCTTGTCCCCCTCTCAGCATTTATGGCAAAATTTGAATTCAAATTTTCCCCCTCTTGGGCACTCTTCCCAAATCTTGCACATGCATCAACTAATCACATGATGACAAGTGTCCTTATCTCATTGGCAGAATCTTAATCCCACATTGGTCCATCTTCAACACTTGGCATTTTGAAAATCTTTAAATACAAGCTTCAACATTGAGCAAATCCTTCACAATCTCTTCACAAATCCATCATCTCCACAATCTTTATGCAAAGTCACTCTCTTCACATGGAGATCTGATTTTGTTCATCCACTCCACAATCTTAACAATTTCATCTACATCTCATGCAAGGTCACCACTCTTTGAGAACTTATCTTGTCCATTTATCATCTCCATCTTCATAGCATTTCATCATCTTGAGCTTTTTATCAAGGATTGGGAAAGGGTCACTAGCACATGTGACACCAATCCAACTATGGAATAGATATGTATCTTGTTTCTTTCATGCTTTCAATTTAGTTTGATTTGCTATCATGTTTAGGAAGCATTTTGCATTATTTCATAGGAGTATTTTGATGAATTTGTAAGTCATTAATCCATGCTTGAGGTTTAGTGTTTGCAGATTTAAAAAAATGCTCACAATAACCAAGGAAGGGCACTTATATTAATTTTGGTCTCCATCACTATTTAATTGAATGACATTTTTCATTGCATGATTGACTTCCTGAATGTCACTACAAATTTTGACAATTTTTCTTTGTCATGCCTTCCATCCAATATTTTCATAACGCTTGTTATATTCTTTCCGATATGCATTGTATCAAACAAATGCACAATTTGTAGCTGCTCATAGTAGGGCAACCTACTAAATTGTCTGGGATAACTTTTTAGTCCCTGTGGAAGCCAACCATTAATGCCTTGACGACCTTCATGAAGCATATAAGTTAAACAAATTAACAACAACAATCATTGTCAATTACAACATAAGTAAACACAACACAATATAAAAATATAAATTCAAAACATATCATATATGATAGATAAATAATTTGATCCGGTGTATAACCTTGATGATTAATTCTATTATATTCCAACTTCCATAGGCGAGGTGACATTCTTCATGGTTTTGATGTAGTATCCTCTTTCCCATTGAAAAGATGTTTTCAATAGTTCGATACTTATGATTTCTATGGAGGAAGTGCCTATATTCATCAAACACTTGCATTCCTAAACTTGTTGAACAACTAGATTTCATCTTTGGACCACAAATTGGACATGCAAATTTTCCCTTTGTTTGAAGACCTGCAAGATATATAATTGGATTAAATATGCCAATTTTTATAATTATATATAATGAATAGATTATTTTAAAAACATTCATGATATCTACTTCATCAAATTAAATATTGTTAAAGTGCAGTCGAACGTTATAACATACCACAAAAATGTGTTAGCCTTGGGGCATCATGAATTGTCCATACAAGTATTGCATGGAATTGAAATTGTCTTTGTCTTATTGGTCTGGAGACGTCATACATAGTGACGCCAATCCATAACTTTAGTAACTCGTTGATAAGAGGCCCGATATATACATTCATATCTTTAACTTGGTACTTACCTAGTTGAATGAACATAAACATTGCATAATTATTATAAGCATTTTACTGCAATATATATAAATTAATGTACATGACTATTGAATGAAAAAAATATAAGTCATTATGCAACAAATAAGACAAATGAGATGCTACTACGTTAAAGAAAATTGATGTAAACAAATACCTGGAACAATCATTGACAACATTATGTGCTCCCTCTTTATTGACATCCATGGAGGAATGTTATTGTTGATAACAAAAACATGCCACACTGAGTAAATAGATCTCAGCTCTCCAAATGGATTGACACCGTCCACTCCCAATGAAAGCCTGAGATTACGAGGTTCTTCTTTAAAGTGTGGCCATTTTTCCTACATGTCCCTAAATGTAGAACCATTTGCAGGAATTCAAAGAATGTCATCTCCACTTCTATTCCGTGCATGGTAATCCATCAATTGCGCTAAGCTTTCACACCTAAATAATCGTTGCATACATGGACTAATGGGAATATAACGAAGAACCTTGCGAGGCACCTTTTTTGTTAGTTGATCTATTTAATATCTACTAATATGATATTCTAGGTATTCTGTTGCAAATTCTTGTTGTTTATGATATATAATATGATTATTGAGACATGCATCTATTGCTTGATACTCCATTCTGATATATTTCATAATGGCACATAAATCTCAGTATGAGCGAGGTAAAATATTTGATGGTGGTAACAAAAATTCACCAACAATCTACAACAAAAAATAATTTGTTCATATAAAGAATATTAATGGTACATATTTCATCCTTTATTTACTAGTGATGAACTAACAACACTTAAAATAGATGAAAAAAGATGACATATATGACATACCTTAACATCCGCGAGATTGCTATGTTTGATAAACCATTCATAACCTTCAAGTTCAACAAAAATATTACAGTAGAGAGAAGAGTTGTTTCAGAGCCTTTATAAAGGGGCTTGTATGCCTTGTCAAGTACAGGTAAATCATAAACATCATCAAAGTCATCTTGATCATCATGATCAGCTCTGCCACTAAATGTGGCATGGATCAATGTATTCGTACCATCATCTTCAACTGTGTTTTCTGGCGCATGATCATCTTCTTCCATATGATCATTAACTTCATCTTCGATATTCATAGCTCCATGTTCATCCGCTTGCAAAACCACATTCTCCGGGCCGTGATAATCCATATCATCTACCTTAGGGTGCCCCACCTTTATAATAATGATAGAAATAAATAGACCATGATCATGATCAAGTGATTATATATATATATATATATGAAATGTTAAAACAATATAAACATTTACAAATTTAATCAATATAAACACATATAATGAACAACTTACCAATGGACGATAATCATGCCCCTTAATCATGCTGCCTACAATGTTTCTCAGCTGTTGTGATTAAAAGTCATCTCATTTTTAAGCCCTTGCAATTATTGCAAGGATAATAACATTTCCCATCACCCTTTCTTTTCAATCTAGCCTACAATCTATCAAGTGTCTCTTCATTTTGTTTTGGACTAATATTATCTGACATGATTTTTCTTTACCAAGCTTGACTATTTAGATCTTCAAAAAATATCAAACTCACACTCCAATCATTTTTATTCATAGATAAGTAATATAATCTAATAATTCTAATATTTTACACCAAAAAAATTTGGCATGCAACCACCCCTGCAAAAGAGAAGATAGTCTGAAGTTAATGACCCCAAAAAACACTTTACAATGCTAATTTCAAAACTTATTAAATTATGATTTTACTATGATTTCCAACCGTTAAGACTCTTAAAATCAGAATATTGAACTTGATCACAAAATTCCTACAACAATGGAGGTAGCACGCTAGTAAGAGCAAGTGACCCATTGCTAAGGAGCAACAAGTCAAAATTATCATTGCTAATGTCAATACGGATTTATCCTTTTAGTTAAAGATGCATGTGTCACTTCTTATGACAAGCTTATCCCTAGGGCCCCTCAACAGAGAGAGCCCTAATAAAAACAAATGAAGCATTGGTAAGAGCATGGTTAGGTACAAACCCTAGGCCTTCTAGAAACATAAACAATAACTATAGGATTAGTGAGGTTGCAATACCCTAAAAGATTGAGACATTGTAGGTAATAACAAAATCTTGCAATCTAAAGATTGTAGCCAATAACAAACACACTATGTAGCTTAGTGACATTTGTAAATGCAATCTACGGTAAGAAGAATGATAGTCACTTGAGATGTGATAGTCAAAAATAGGCTGAACAATGACAAGATAATAAAGCTCAAACCTTGCATAGTAAAGTGGAGATTTTAACAGTGAGTTTCCTTACCCCCTTGCTGACTTTAAGGGTTTTTCAAATATTTTTAGTAGTGTTAGACAAGGCAAATGCAATCAGAGAATGACTGTCCAAATGAAGTAACAGTGGTAATCATAGGTTCAATGTTTCTTCTTAGCCGTTAATATTGTTTAATAGAGGTAGTGGATTGCATGTTTGAGCAGTGTTTTGAGACTCAACAAAGATGGGAGAATAGTGAATAATACTTTGTGGATTGTGAAGTAGTGTCAATAAGGTTGAAGGATCTTAAGAACTACAATACCATGAAATAATGAGTCCCTTGTAGTAAGTAGGCAGTCTATAGGGCATAGTTTGATTTTATAGAAGGATTCTCATGAAAGGAATCTTCAAGTGATAGTGAGTGAGCTGTTTGAGATTACAGCTGAGGGTGCAATACCCAGTCTTAAAGGAAGTTAGCAAAGAAGTAAATGTGCAAGAAAATTGAATCATACACAACAAACAATTCACAATGTTATCTTCCATAATGCCTTGAGTTTGAAGACAAAAATCTCATTGTATCTTCATGATGAAAGTGGTGACCTAAATGGTAAATCACTAGCAACCATGATTTTAAAACATGCTATTGTGCTTATGAAGGCAACATTTTAAGCAAGGCAGTGAGTGGTGGTTTGGAACAATGGAGGGTATGAAGGACTTGCTTTATATACATACTATGCAGCCTAGCTTAAGACAACGTTCTTAGAAGAGATTGAAGGTGGATTATGGAACTCAAGGGTTACCATGAAAAGGATTAAAGCAAAGACTAAGATCTATTTAAAAGCCATGGTCATGAAGATATTAAAGATGTCACATGCAAAAACCTAGTAGCTAGAGTAATGAATACAAAGTACAAAGAGGATAGTGTGCTGGGGTAGATTTAGAGATCTCCACATTATCTAATTACGGGAAATACATCATTTATTTATTTTTTTAATTAAAAGAAATCATTCTAAACCCTATATAGGATACATTGATACTTCAAAAGCCTCTAAAGGAATTTGAGATTATGCAAATATATGTCAAGTAACATTCATAAGGTTTAGAAAATCTTGATCACTTTCTAGAATAGCCCATTAAACATGGGTTGTGCTTGAATGCACTACATAATTGATATAACACAACCACTCTGCATATCAACCAGAGTTATAGGCTCTTTATTGCAGCAAGAGGTAATCACTCTTCGATCATGCTATAATTACATCCTAACCTGTTAAACTTGAGACAACCTGAATGCACCCAATGATGATTGACACCTACATTATACAACCTGAATTAACTACATTATATGAGTGCCTCCATTTCTATCACAACATAGCCACATTAAACTTGGGTCACACATGAATGCATCCTCAGATTTGTTATAGCACAATTGTGCTACATGACCAATAGAGTTATGGATCACATAATTACCACAAGAATCGTTCCTTGGTTGTGATCTTATGGTGATTCCACACAACAAAATCTAGACATGAAATTCTCAAACCCTTAACCTCTAAAAATGAAATCTGATGAGATGTTGCTTTAAAATATGATTTTCAAACTTGAACTACAAATCCTAACTTCACAACCTAATTATGAAAAAGACAATGACTACCCTCAACCTCGCGATATCTTCTTGAATTTTTCTGATTTTTCCCAAGAAAATCGTCCTTAGTTCTCCACAAACTATCTCAACCAGAGAAAAACACTGTTGCAATAAATCAGGTGAACTTACTTTTCTTTATGTCCACAATTTGATTTTTTTAAATTTTTCATGTTTGTCAAAAATTTGACGAAATCGATAGCCGACATTTCGACGAACCCCAGGTTCGTCGAAATTTTGACGAATGTCGGGGATAAAATTTCAAAAAATTTGAAATTACACATCAAATTTTACAAGCACCCGATGAACATTGAATTTTACATATTTCGTTGGATAGTTTCATCGTATTTTGCAGTCAAATGTATTAGTGGCAGCATTTGGATGGGTGGTATCAGGAGAGGGATTAGGGGATATGATAGGATCTGGATTTGTGGTAGCAGACTCATGCGATGGAGATGGAGATGGAGCGATGGGATCTTGAATGACAAGGGGATCATGGAATGGAATGGATGGGGGATTGTGATCTTGAGGTGGACTAGATGGGATGGTAGGATCTTGATCTAGAGAAGGGGATAAGTCGACATGCTTTGGATTAGGGTCTTGGCATGACTCATTGTGTGCGGGAGGAATGATAATGGAGTCTTGGTGGGACTCTTTAAGTGGGGAGGATGGAGGAATGGAGGATTCAATGCAGTCATTGGAATGGATTTTAGTGACACTAGGAGTGGGAGAAGTGGATTGGATTTGGGTGTCGTTGATGGGTTCGACGACTCTTGGAGTAGGAAGTGGGTGTTCAATGGATTCAATAGATGTGATGGTAGGAAATGGGGGCTCAGTGGATTCAGAGGATGTGATGGTTTCGATGGTTTGAGTGGTGCGAGGGGTGGTATCATCAATGATAGGTGTTGGGTGGAGAAGGGCCTCATCACTAATGATCGTGGATGATGGGTTGGGATGGCACGATTCCACAACTTCAAGGTGTGGAGTGGGAGATGTCTTCTTTGTTATAAGTCCTTGGAGAACTTCTGAAATGAGAGACTTGCATACTCTAGGCTGAGATGGTGTGGTAGGAGTGGATGAGGGATTATGGATTAGTGGGGGATTAGGACTAGGGATTGGTGGACAAGGATTAGATGGGGGAATGGGATTGGATGCAAGACTGGGAATAGATGGAGGATGAAGATTAGATGAAGGGTTAAGATAGGGGTATTGGTATGGTGAATTAGGACATGAGGATGTAGGTGGTGGATTGTAGTAAGGGTATTGGGATGGTGGATTAGGATGGGGAGATTGAGGTGGCAGATGGAGATAGGAAACTGCGGATGTCGGATTAGGATAAGTGGATGTGGATGTTAGATTAGGATAGGTTGGTGTGGACGTTGGATTAGGATAGGAAGGTGTGAATGTAGGATTAGGGTGAGTAGATTGGTATGGAAGGTTGGGGTAGTGGGTATATGCAGATGAAGGATTGAGATAGGAGGATGTGGACGGGGGATTAGGATAGGGGTATTGTGATGGCAGACTAGGATAAGAGGATGATGTAGATGAAGGATATGATGGATATGATGGGTATCCCTTGTCACAGGTAGCATAGGGAGCATGATTAGGCATGGATGAAGACATAACAGGATAACTCGAAGGGATGATTGGATTTTGGAAAGCGGGTGGAGAAAACTTACTAGCAATGATAGTGTCAAGGGGGTCCATGTCACATTCTTCTTGATCGACAAGACTTTCGTTATCGTTGTCGACGTAATTAGGGTTTCCCTTGACCACTATTGATGGAGGATAAGGATTCATGATGGTGAAAGGATAAAGAGGATGGACAAAGATTTTGGATGGAAATGGACTAAAGCTCAAATCGGGATTTAAGGCAAGCTTAGATCGGGAATTGGATTAAAGCTCAGATTAGGATGATTGGATGGTGTGCTGGGATTGGCTCTGATGATCGGATTTGATTATCAAGGGATGATTATGACACTGAATTTGCTTTGAGATGGAAGTAGATTGATTGGGTCAAAGGTGATTGGATAAGGATGTGATTGGATTGGATTGGATTGATCGATTGATTGATAAGATTGACTGATGGATCAGATAGGATGATGAGAGGGAATGTAAACCCCATTTAGAGATTATCCTAGGTGACTCAGGATGTTGATTGATCAGATTAAAGGATAAATGGATGATTACGACACCAAATTCACTTTGAGATTGAAAATGGATTGATTGGGCCGACGATGATGATTAACTTAGGACGGATGACAATCCTAAGAGGATGTTAATGATGACGAGCAGATCAGATACTTAGGTCAATTTGGATAATAACTTGAGACGAAGTTCAGGGGATTTGGATGGGGAAAATGATGATTTGATTGGAGAAATGGATGATAGAAATGGATGAACGAATACTCAAAATGAGTAAACAATTGATCAGAATGGTTGAACGACTACTCAGAACGAGTAAACAACTTCTCACAATGGATGAATGACTCTCGAAATGAGAAGATGAAGGTTTGGAATAGCTGAAATATTACTCAGAATGAGTAAATGATTGATCGAGATTGTTGAGGAGGGAAGGTATGGCTCCGGAGGAGGGCATATATGGTTGTCTAGGGGGGTTGTCGAGAGGGGAGCCCTGGTCTCATAAGGGAAAGTTTATGATGGAAGATTGAGAGAGAATGGTAGGGTATGCCCCCCTTGAGGAGGCAGATGGGGAAGGAAAAGGGGCCTCGAGAAACTTCTCAAAAGTATGAAGTGGTATATGTTGTTGGAAAGAGCACGAAAATTGAGAAGATTGGTGCTTGAACAGAGGAAAATGGGAAAACAACGTGCAAATGGCAGGGCATATATGGCTGTTTGTCAGGGCAATCCGATTGTCTGTCAGGTCAGGTCCGCCCAAGGAGCAAAAATTGGTCAAATTTTGTTAAAACAGGCCTAAAAGGGGTGGGTCAAAGGCCAGGTCTGCCCATGGATGGGTCAGGTCCTCCCAAGGAGCAAAAGTTGGTCAAATTTGGTCAAATCAGGCCTAAAAGGGGTGGGTTAAAGGTCAGGTCCGCCCAAGGAGCAAAAGTTGGTCAAATTTAGTCAAAACAGGCTTGAAAGGGGGGGGTCAACAGGTCCAGTTTGCCCAAGGAGCAAAAGTTGGTCAAATTTGGTTAAAATAGGCTCCAAAAGGACTGGTTTAAAGGTCGGATCCGCCCTTGTGAAGGACAGGTCCACCCAAGGAATAAAAGATGATCAAACTTTTCCAAAACATGCCTCAAAGGGGTGGGTCAAGGGCCAAGTTTGCCCCTAGATGGGTCAGGTCTACCCAAGGAGAAAAAGTTGTACAAGAATGGCTAAAATAGGCTCCAAAGGACTGGTTTATAGGTCAGGTCCGCCCCTGGATGGGTTAGGTCCTCCCAAGGAGCCAAAATTTTTATAGAGGAGGGAAAATTCAGCTGTGCAGAGGTCAGGTGCGGTTGTTTGTAAGGGAAAATTCGACTGTGCAAAGGTTAGGGAAAATCCGACTGTTTGCAGGTTTGACTTGACTTTTGACAAAAAAGACTAAGGCAAATGACTCAAAACACAACAATCATCAATCAAAAGGATATGGCTGAGTGAAATAAATCAGACAATCACTAGTTTCACACAAAGAAGACAATTCAGATAGCACAAGCTTAAGTCTAGTAGAAAGGGTATGGTCTACAAAGTCTTCTAATCTAGGATGAACATGGTTACTAGGGAGTCCTTGATATACACCCGGTATGTGAGGCCCAAACCATGAACACCAACCCGTTACAAGCGTGAGTCGGGAACCTTAAAGGCTCAGACCAACTCTTCACATTATCCTGATGCTTCGCCAATTACAACGTGGTTGGATTGAGGTACAACTTTTGCTCTCCCCCCTTTATATACCCCACTGGTACACGTAGTTGGAATCATCCCTTGGGGTGATGAAATCCCCAAGTAGGTCCCGCTAAGAAAAATAAAATGGGTGGACTCAAAGGACGTGCTAAGCTATGATTTCTCGTCACCTAGGACCGCCGAATGGCGCAAGGGGATTGGATACGTCAAATAGCTCACCCAAAAACACGACAAACAAGGTTGATTGTCACCTCCTAGCTAAACTATGTTCCTAAATTAGAGGTTAAAAACCCTTAAATAGCCAAAAAGATTACTAAAAAGGGAAATTTTACCTTTTGAAAAATACTGTCTAGGGAAAATCCAGCTGTCTGTGAGGGAAAATCCAGCTGTCTGTGAGGGAAAATCTGGCTATCTATGAGGGAAAATCCGGCTATCTGTCAGGTCAGGTCTGCCCCTTTGTGAAAAGTTTTCCAAAAACAACTTCTGAGGTTTGTGGAGGGCAGGTCTTCCCCTAAGAAAGGTCAGGTTCACCTGTGGAGGGTGGGTTCGCCTGTCTGTCAGGTCAGGTCCGCCCTTGTAGGTTGGGTCCGCCCCAGGAGGGTCAAATCCGCCCCTCTATAACCTGTACCTACAAAAAGTCAACAAGCAACAAATGTGAAAGCAAGAGACCCATTTGTGGGTCCCATCAGGCGTGCCATAAATGCGATAGGACGTTTTTAGTGCTAGAAAATGAATAGCAAACAAGAGAAAGCAAATAACACTAAAAACACTCTACACCTCAAGATTAGCCTAGTTGGATTCAATAAAAATAAAGATGACAAATGGAACCTTTTACCTTGTCTCAAATCGATCCTTTGGTTGGCCCTTCGATCTTTGGTGTTGTATGCTCTTTGAATGGAAAGAGATGCAAGCTATAAGATGGATTGAAAATGGATGAAAGTGGATGCAAGCATGAAAAATGGCTAAGTATGGATTGAATTTTTTTTTGCAAGAGTTTGGCTACTATGAATGATCTCTCCCAAAATGAGAGAAGAGAGGGGGTATTTATAGAGATTTTGGAATTCTCTAGGGAAATGGATGGTTGGGATTGAGCCACCAAGATCAAGATGTAGGGCTAAGGTGAGTTGAGAATTCACAAGCCCTCACATCTTGACATGTGGCATGTGATATGGCTTAAAAATGGTGATGTGTACATGAGGTGGAAGGATAGTACATGACATGGAGGTGGTACATAGTACCTTGGGATTGAGACAAGATCTCCTCATAAAGGAAGTACTTGTCCCCATGTGGGTGAGAGGACATGTGGGGAATTAAAAATTCCTCAAATATTCTCATGGGGATGAGAGAAGGAATTTAAAATTCTTTTAAATGCATTGGGAGATTAAATGTGAATTAAAAATTCACATGGGGAATGGGGTGTCTTCTTCAAAAAGAGAGTTTTTAATGAAGTTGACTAATGACACATTTCATAAATGATATGGGGATTAGGGATGACCTAATTAAGTGATTAAGGTTGTGCAAGTACTTGATTAGACTAATTAGTGACATATTAGAGACAAGTGGGAGATTATGAAGGGTGTGACATGTGACTTGATGTGACAAGTCAAAAATCACATGGGGAAGAGAAAAAAGAATTTAATATTCCTTGGAAGGATAAAAGGAATTAAAAATTCTTTGAGAGGTTGATTAGGCTAGTTAATGAAGGATTAGAGGAGGGTTAGGTGGCTAAGAGAGATTAGAGGCCAACTTGCAAAAGTTGGAGGATGTGACACATCCTAATCAAGGATTAGGCATGTGCACATCCCTAATGATGAGATTAGAAAATGGATTAAGATTAGATAAAAATTATGGAGGATGTGACATGAAGGGAATTAAATAAATGGCATATTTATTTAATTCAATTGATGAAAATGAGGATTAAAGAGATAAGGTATATATTTATTAATTAAATACCTTAGGGATTTGATAGAATTAAGGATATTAATTAAATAATAGTGATATTACTTAATGCAAATAAGAGGATGCTTAGACGAAAGGGGATAAATTTGGATAAATTAAGTGTCCAAATTTAGGTGTCTACAATATCAAAATAGCTTTGTGGTGCATTTTTTTTCAAAATATTGACCTCAAATTAGAATATCATGAAGTATTAAGATGTTTGTAAAATTACATTTAGAACCAAGGATGGATTGTATGAATTTATGGTTATGCCCTTTGGATTGGAAAATGCACTAGCAACATTCATGTGCCTAATAAATGGTATGTTGTGATCCCTCACCATCTTTTATATGTCTATTTGGATGACATCCTCATATTCAACAAGACCTGAGAGGAACATGTGGAGCATGTCTCATGCATTTTGGACATTGTAAAGTAATGTAATAAAACATTAGCAAGTATACCTTTGGAATAATGTAAATCCAATATTTGGGATACATCATTAATTGCACAATAATCTATGAAGATCTAGAGAAAATTAAGGTGACTTGAGATTCATCGACTTTATGCAACATCATCAAACTGTATAATTTTCTTATAATTTTGAAGTTATACCACATGTTTGTCTTTGTATTATTGCATATTTCTTGGTTGCTAAGTCAAATTATGAGCACTAAGATAACATTCATTTGGACACTTACATAATATCACACTTTTAGGAGCTCAAGAAACAAATCTATGCACTACCTAGCATGCATACCCCTTCTGTATTCAAATTTATGCATCTGATCGTGCACTCATCACAATTCTCAATAAATATGGGAATCTTGTTATTTTCCATTTAGATACATTCAACAACATAGTGTATTACTACTACACATTTATAAAAGAATTGTTTTCCATTATAGAAGATAGCAAATAGTGACATTGCTACATTATAGGAAAGGAGATAATAATTCATTTTTATCATAAGACACTTTAGGTTTTACACATAGAAAAAGCTAGAGAATGTCTAACACCTAAATTTGGTGACCTACCCATATTAGTTATATTTGATTATCTAATCTAAGAAGGGGAATGCAATAAGGAAAAAAATTGCCTCGAAACCACTCGTTCACATGCTCATATGGTGTTGGTATTATGTGACAAAAACTTCAACAATTAGAATCTAACCTCTACTAAAAAAACAAACTTTCATTGAGAATCATGTAGTGATTTCACAAGGTAAATAGGTTTGTGAATTTCATTAAGTGACAAGGGAATTTGTGTGTTCTAGAAAGTAAACCTTGCTAATGACTCAACTAGGAATCAAACCACACTAAGAAAGTTAATCCCTTCTCCCCTACTTTGCAAGTTAGGGTGAAAAAGCGTAGGCACCATAGGCATATTGTGGATAATCACTCAACTAGAGGTTCTCAAATAAAATCTAGGATGCACTAGCTTAAAGTGGGAAATAAAACATCTATTTTTTATTTTTCAAAATTTCAAAGTTTGCCACACCTCTCATGGTATTAAGAAGATCAAGGATTGTCAAGCCATTCTCACGGATTTTTTGGATATTCTCTAGGATTTTGGAAAGTATTGTGATCAAGTTTTCACATCTGAGGAAAAATATTTCAAACAAGACCATGCTTTGTAGGAATGCCTCTAGCTTGTAAGCTTTCCTCCTGACAACAAGACTTATGTGATCATTTTATCTCTATTTCTAATCTCAAAGAGGTTGTGCTCATCATGACCAATGATAAGGCTTCTAGTTGTGATGGTTTTCCTTATGAATTCTACAAATTCCTTTGGGATTATATGGGTCAGGACATGCATAAATTTCATCTTGAATATTTCCACTCCTAGTCATTAGGAAGATTCATTAATAAAGGAAAGATAAAGTTAATACCTAAATTTGGAGATTTGGAAGATATCTGTAACTAGCAACCTATCACCTTTTTCAATGTGTGATACGGGATAATTGCTAAAGCTCTAACTTTAAAGTCTGTCATCTCCTAAAAATTGTGTAGCCAAAGAAAATTGGTCTCATAAAATACAGGTACATCCTTGATAATGTCATTATGATTTGGGTAGGTATAGAATCAACTAGATGCTCATAATAAAAGGCTCTATTCTTGAAATTTGATTTTCCAAGGCTTATCATCACATTGAATGACCCTTTATTTTTTCCATTCTTCATACTTCAGATTTGGGTCTCACTTCATCCAATCTATTAACATGCTCTTTGTTGATGCCTTTTTCTTGCATCACCATCAATGGCAACCAATCCAATACCTTTGGGAACTTTCACTCTATTCACTAGTGTTGTCCCTTGGGCCCTACCCTCTATGTGCTTGTGACTAAAGGTTTTGGATACCTCATAGCCTACTCTATGTCTCAAGGGATGGTAAAAGATATTTCCTTACCTTGTCCATAAGCTCAAATTATCAATGTTCACTTTGTAGATGACTCATTCCTCACTCTTATTGAAGAGGAGAGAAATATCAAACAAGCCCTCAAATATTTGGATACTTTTTGGAAAGCCTTGGTTTGACCATTTAGTGGAATAAGACTCAATGTTAAAAAAAAATCTTCCTCCTCTCACTTTCTTGGTTCAATGCCTTTAGTTGGAAATGGATTGGTCATGGAGAAATTTTTAGGTTCCTTGGAATTCCTTTTTTATTTTTAGCATTCACAAGTATCCCTTTGACAATTAGTTATTTCCATAATTAAAAAAGTTTGTGTATTGGATCAACAAACCCCTCTCTTTAGTAGAGAAATTTTAAGTTTGTTCCAAGATCCTAGCAACCACCCATGTTTATTATTCTTCATGTTGGGATCCTTCTAAGGCCTCTTACATGAAGCTAAAACAACTTCTCTATGAGTTTCTCTAGGCTACTTAGAAAACCACAAGATTTTCCATTAGGTTGCATGGGAATTTTGTTTTCCCCCTCTTGAATTTAGAGGTTTGGGGATTTTATCCATGCAATTCCAAAGTTTGGTTCTCAATTTCAAATGGATTATTTGTGCCCTTAATGGAGATGAAGCTTGGAAAATTTTGGTTTGATGTTGTATCACCTCTAGGCATCCTTTTGGATGTTTAACTTTGAAGGGGATTGGGCTTCAAACCCTTCTCACCATGAAGAATTTAGTTCACATTGAAGGAATTTTTTCTATCAATAACATTTGGAGAGCTTGGGAAACCACAGAGACTTGGATTTTATGGAATGGTTTAGGCTTTGGTGATGGTATTTTCGTCAATCAACATAATATTTGATGGTCCTCACTTTGCAAGTCCAAGGTCACCCTTTGGTCAAATTGGCTTCGGTACATTCCTTGAGGTTCCACAAAAAGGGAATTTAATGTTTTCAAGATTTATTCTCCAAAGATTGAGTCTCATCTCATGGAATGAAAATAAGGTTAAGTTTTTCCTTTCTAACTAGGATCACCAAACCTTTTGATACAACCATGGAGGCAATTTTGGTTGATATGGTTCACAAAATTGGTATCCAAGCACTAACTCACACAATTATAAACCTAAACATGGATATCATTATTTCTCTCCCCATCTACGCATGATTCCAATGTTAAGGAATTTGCAATTGCCAATTTTCATCTGCTAACATAGATTTCAGACCATTTGATTAGCTATTCTTGAACCAAAATTGGCCCACTTTGTCTAGGTATTTTTTCCAAGGCCTTCCTGTGTGGTCTCAAATTTCCCATTTGGGCATTTGGGTTCCTTGTTTCCCTTTTTATGGGTAGTCATAGTATTTTAAGCATCTCTTCTACTTTTTCCCTAAAGCCTAGAAGCTCTAGACCTAGATTCATGATTTTTTCAATTCCTTTAGATCAAATCCTTTCTCCTTACATATGGTTCTATTGGGGGATTGGCCTCATATCCCTCACAAGGTTAACTAGATTTGACATTATTTTAGGGTGGAGATTCTCTTTAACATATGAAAAGATACAAATTCTACAATTTTTGCTAATTTCTCTATTGATAATCATATTTCACTTTATTCTAAAGCTATTATTTGTTCTAGTTTTTTTTATAGATCCAAGTCCAAGCTATCAAAGTTTTCCTAGAAGTGTCTCAAATTTAGGTGCTCCTTGACCATTGGGGTAATGTCCCTTATGCTATAACCAAAGTTCTCCCATCTCTCTCTTCCTCTTGGGGTCACTCGCCTCCTTGTAGGATCTCATGGGGACAAAGTCTTTTTGTTCGTGGTAGCCAATATGGTTGCTCCCAAGTTTCTCCATCAGTTGTGAAAAGGGACCATGGACAATGAGGCTGGTTGTGACTTCCTTGTTAGTGCTCCACCACCCATAAGGGCAACCTATAGATGACCTATTGGTGGAGCTTCTAATTGATTCACAAGCTTAAAGTGGGAAATAAAGCCTCTAAATATTCTTTTCAAGATTTCAGATCTTGCCACACCTTTCATGGTATTAAGTAGATCAAGTATTGCCAAGCCATTCTCATGGATTTGTTGGATATTCTCTAGGCTTTTTTCAAGCATTATGTGAAATTTTTCACAACCAAGGAAAACTCTTTCAAACAAGACCATGCTTTGTAGGAATTCCTCTGGCTTGATAGATTTCCTCCTCACAACAAGCCTTTTGTGATAATTTTCTCTCTATTGCTAATCTCAAAGAGGTTGTGCTTACCATGATCAATGACAAGGCTTCTAGCTATGATGGCTTCCCTTGTGAATTGTACAAATCCCTTTGGGGTTATGTGGGTGAGAATTTGCATAAATTTCATCTCAAATATTTCCACTCCCAATCATTAGGAAAATTCATTAACAAAGGAAACATAAAGTTCAAACCTAAATTTGGAGATTTGGAAGATATCTAAACTATCCGCTTATCACCTTTTTCAATGTGTCATAAAATATCATTGCCAAAAATTTGGGTTTAAAAGTATGTCATCTCCTACAAATTGTATAGCCAAAGAAAATTGGTTTCATAAAATATAGGTACATCTTTGATAATATCATTGTGGTTTGGGAATGTATAGAATCGGTTAGATGCTCACAATAGAAGGCTCTATTATTGAAATTTGATTTTCCCAAGGCTTATCATCACATTGAATGACCCTTTATTTTGGCCATGCTTCATGCTCATAATTTTGGTCTCACTTCATCCAATCTGTTACCATGATCTTTGTTGATGCCTTTGCTTGCATCAACATCAATGACAACCAATCCAATGCCTTTGGGATCTTTTTCTCTATTCACTAGGGTTGTCCCTTGGATCTTGCCCTCTTTGTGCTTACGACTGAAGGTTTTGGATACATCATAGCCCACTCTATGTCTCAAGGGATGGTCAAAGATATTTCCTTACCTAATCATTGATATCAACTTGTCAATGACCACTTTATAGATGACTCATTTTTTGGTATGTGGCGGATGATCATGCTATACTATACACTCTTCTTGTATCCTCGTTGAGGTCCAGGGTTGGGTTGGGCCCCGGGCATGGGTTTGGGGGTAGTAGCCCCCGAGAAATTTTTTCCCATTTTTTCACTTCATCACCGATAAAAGAAAAAATGACTTTGTAGAGCCCTAATTTTGGAAGCTTATAAAAATCTTGTTATAAGTAGTTGGGATGGGAGTTGTAGTATGGAATTATTTGTGTGATTGTAATATGTTTTACACTAGATAATAAAATCATTGGATGGCTGTGGTTTTGTGGATGTAGCCCATATTGGGTGAATAACATTAAATTCTTTGAGTTGTTTTGTTTCTGCTATAATTTTCTATGTGTTTTATTTCTCTATTTTATTGATCATATATGCATTTAATTGTTATATATCTTCCTTCTAACCCTAACAAGTGGTATTAGAGCAAGGTTGTGTTCGGTTATCATTTGCAGGAAGGTCTCATGGTTGAGTGGGAGTAATTGTAGACGAGGGTAAGATGAAGGTTGAGAAGTTCAATGGGAAGAACTATCAGTTATGGAAGATGCAAATGGAGGACTACCTCTATCAGAAGGATTTATGGCGGCCATTGGAAGGGAAAACCAAGAAACCCTCAACAATGTCTGATGAGGATTGGGATATTTTGGACAAAAAGGCAATTGGTAGTATTCATTTATGCCTAGCACAATCAGTGGTGTTCAATATTACAACAATAAAGACAACTAAAGAATTGATGGAAATCCTGGCGAAGTTATATGAAAAAACTTCCCCTTTGAATAAGGTATTTCTTATGAAGCATTTATTTAATATGAAAATGGCAGAAGGTGGGTCAATTGCTGAACATTTAAATGAGTTTAATATGGTAACTAGTCAATTAACTTCTATAAATGTAAACTTTGATGAAGAATTTAGGGATCTTTTGATTCTATGTTCTTTGCCTGAAAGCTGGAATAACTTGGTAATGGTTGTTAGCAATTTTGCTTTTGGTTCAAATACATTGAAATTTGTTGATGTTGTTGGTGTTATTTTGAGCGAGGAAATTCATAGGAAAAGCTCAGGTGGAACATCCACATTAGGTAGTGTTTTGAATGTAGAAAGTAGGGGCAGAACAAAGGAGAGAGGAAACAATTCTTGAAGTCATGGGAATTCATGAGGAAAATCAAAGGACAAAAGGTCCCAATCTAGAGACAAGAGGGATTGTTGGTACTGTGGTAAGCCAGGTCATTTAAAGAAAGATTGTTGGTCTCATAAAAATAAAGGAGACAAAAAAGAAGGCAATAAAGAGGAAAATGTGGTAAGTAATAAATTTGATGATGATGCTTTGATTCTTTCCCTTGATAATGTTGATGATTCTTGGGTGTTAGATTCAGGGACTTCATTTCATGCTACACCCCATAGAAATTATTTTCTTGATTATGTCCAAGGGGATTTTGGGAAAGTTTATTTGGGAGATAATGAACCCAGTCAGATTGTTGGAAAGGGAAGAATCAAGATTAAGTTGTAGAATGAGAATCATTGTCTACTACATGAGGTAAGGCATGTTCCAAAGTTAAGAAGAAATTTAATTTTAGCTGGGCAACTAGATGATGAAGGTTGTGTTGTTACATTCAGTGATAAAAAATGTAAAGTTACAAAAGGTGCCTTAGTGGTAGAAAAAGGTGTGAAAGTAGGCACCTTATATCTTTGTAAAGGTCATACTATTCCTTCTACTTTAGCTATTGCAAATAAAAATCAATGTTCAGGAACAGTTGCTGCAGTTTAGCAGGCAGAAAATCAGATAGTTGCTATGGATTCTAAATCAACACTATGGAATAATAGACTTGGGCATATGAGTGAAAAAGGTATGAAAGTACTTCATTCAAAGAATTTTTACTAGGTCTAAAATGTGTTAATATATATTTCTGTGGAAGTTGTGTGTATGGAAAACAAAAGAGAGTTAGTTTTCTCAAGGATGGGAAGCAAAAAAAAATGAGAAATTGAAGCTTGTGCATACAAATTATGAGGACTGGCTCAAGTATCTTCTCTTGGTGGCTCTTGGTATTATGTCACTTTTATTGATGATGCAACAAGGAAGGTATGGATTTATTTCCTTAGGTGGAAATATGATGTATTTGAAACTTTTAGGAAATGGAGAAGCTTGGTTGAGAGTGAGACAGGTAAAAAGTTAAAATGTCTCAGATCTGATAATGGTGGTGACTATTGCAACAAAGAGTTTGAAGATTATTGTTCCTCTAATGGTATTTGTAGGCAGAAAATGGTTCCAAGGACTCCATAGGAAAATGGAGTGGTTAAGCGCATGAATAAAACAATAATGGAGCGTGCACAAACTATGAGATTGCATGCAAGGTTTCCTTTAAACATGTGGGTAGAGGCTGCAAACACTACTGTTTATTTAATTAATAGAGGTCCCTCTAATCCTTTGGGTTATGGTATTCTAGAGGAAGCATGGACAGGTAAGAAGGTGAGTTATTCTTTTCTTGAGACCTTCGGTTATGAAGCATTTGCACGTGTAGATTATGAAAATAGAACCAAGCTTGATGCAAAATAAAAGAAGTGTATATTTGTTGGATATGGAATTGATGAATTCAGTTATAGGCTTTGAGATTTTGAAAATCATAAAATTGTGAGAAGTAGGGATGTCATATTCAATGAGAAAGTGTTGTACAAAGATCAGTTGCAATAGCATGAGAAGAAAGAAAATGATTATGTAGTGTTGGATGATACACCGAACAATGATGTTCCGGTGGTTCCTCATGCTCCGCAACAACAACAACAAATACCACAAACTCCAACAAATGTTAGACGATCCTCAAGGATAAGTAGACCTCCAAAAAAATATTCTCCATCTTTGTATTTTATTTTATTAACTAATGCTGGTGAACCAAAATGTTATGATGAAGATATGCAGGTGGATACCAAGGTTCAGTGGGAGCATGGAATGGAAGAAGAAATGAACTCCTTAATGAAAAATCAGACTTGGGACTTATGCAAGTTGCCTGTAGGTAAAAATGCTTTACCAAACAAATGGGTTTATAGGCTGAAAGAGGAGGGTGGAGGTAAGAAAAGATTAAAAGCTAGGTTAGTTGTATATGGATTTGTATAGAAAAAGGGTATTGATTTTGATGAGATTTTTTCTCCCATTGTTAAAATGACTTCTATACGCATTGTTTTAAGTATTGTGGCTACTAAAAATTTGCATTTGGAACAACTAGATGTTAAAATAGTCTTTCTCCATGGTGATTTGGAAGAGGAAATATATATGGAACAACCACAAAAATTTGAGGTCAAAGGTTATGAGAAATTGGTGTGTAGATTGAAGAAAAGTTTATATGGCTTGAAGCAAGCACCTCAACAATGGTATATTAAATTTGATAGCTTTATGGTTGAGCATGGCTATAGTCGGTGTAATTCAAACTATCGTGTTTATTTCAAGAGGTTAGATGATGATAGCTACATTATTTTATGTTTATATGTTGATGATATGCTTGTAGCGGGGTATAACGTGGATCACATAAGGGAGTTAAAACAACAATTAGCAAATTCATTTGCTATGAAGGATTTGTGGGCAGCGAAACAAATCCTTGGTATGAAGATTACAAGAGATAGGAAAAACATAAAATTGTTTTTATCTCAGACTGATTATGTTGAAAAGGTGTTGCAAAGATTTCATATGGAGAATGTAAAAGTTGTCAGCACACCTTTTCCAAGCCATGTCAAATTGACTAAGGATATGTGTCCAAAGACACAAGAGGAGGAAGAAAAAATGTCCAAGGTACCATATGTTTTAGTTGTAGGAAGTTTAATGTACACCATGGTATGCACAAGACCTGATATTACACATGTCGTAGGAGTTGTTAGCAGGTATATGAGTCATCCTGGATTTGAGCATTAGAATGCAGTAAAATGAATTCTTAGGTATTTGAGAGGTACATCTAATAAATGTTTATGTTTTGGGAGCTCTAATACTGATTTAAGAGGCTATGTTGACTCAGATTTGGCAAGGGATATAGATACCAGGCAGAGTACCATAGGTTATGTATTTACAGTTGGTGGGACAACAATGAGTTGGATTTCTCAATTGTAAAAGGTGGTTGCTTTATCCACCATGAAGGCAGAGTATGTTGTTGCAACAGAGGCAACAAAGGAGATGATATGGTTGCAAATTTTCATGGAAGAGTTGGAAAAAAATAGGCTGAAAATAATTTGTTTACAAATAGCCAAAGTGCTATACATCTTGCAAAGAATTCTTCCTTGCACTCTAAAACCAAACACATACAGTTGAGATATTATTTCATTTGGTTAGTGTTGGAGAATGGACAAGTAAACTTGAAAAAGATACATACAGATGTAAATCCAGCGGATATGTTTACAAAGGCAGTGGCAAGGGAGAAGCTGAGCTCCTCTTCAACTTCAATTGATCTTCATGGTTATAAGTATAACAGTGCAACAAGGTTCAAGGTGCTTATTTCTAGTGGGAGTTGTAAGTGTAGTGGTGTCATCCAAGATCAATCTCCAAGTGAGAGATTGTTTGGTGTGGAGCCTAATCAGTCTCCAAGTGGGAGATTGTTGGTATGTGGCGACTAATTATGCTATATTGTACACTCTTCTTATATCCTTGCCAAGGTTTGGGGCTGGGCTAGGCCTCGGGTGGGGGTTCAGGGGTGATAGCCCCTGAGAATTTTTTTTCCCATTTTTCGCTTCGTCACCGACAAAAGAAAAAACTGACTTTGTAGAATCCTAATTCTGAAAGCTTCTAAAAAGCTTGTTATAAGCATTTGGGATGGGAGTTGCAGTATGGCATTATTCGTGTGATTGTAATATATTTTGCACTAGATAATAAAATCATTGGATGGTTGTGGTTTTGTGGATGTAGCCCATATTGGGTGAACCATGTTAAATTTTCTGTGTTGTCTTGTTCCTGCTATAATTTTCTGTGTTTTATTTCTTTGTTTTATTGATCAAATTTGCATTTAACTATTAGATATTTTCCTTCTAACCCTAACACCATTCCTCACTCCCATTAAAGAGAAGAAAAATATCAAACAAGCCCTCAAAAGCTTGGATACTTTTAGGAAAGCCTCTGGTTTGACCATTTAGTGGAATAAGACTCGATGTTACAACAATCCTTCCTCCTCTCACTTTTTTGGCTTAATGCCTTCAGTTGGAAATGTATTGGTCATGGATAATTTTTTAGGCTCCTTAGAATTCCTTTTGCTTTTTAGTATTCGTAGGCATCCCTTTAGTAGTTAGTTATTTTTGTAATTAAAAAAAAGTTGTTCTATTGGATTGAACAAAACCCATCTCTTTAGCAGGGAGATTTTAAGTTTGTTCCAAGTTCTTAGCAGCCACCCATGTCTATTATTCTTCATGTTGGGATCCTTCTAAGGCCTCTTACATGAAGTTTAAAAAGCTTCTCTATGATTTTCTCTGGGCTTCCTCAGAAAAAACACAAGAATTTCTATTAGGTTGCATGGGAATTTTGTTGTCTCCCTCGTGAATTTGGAGGCTTGGGGATTTTATCCATGCAACACCAAGGTTTGGTGCTCTTTTCTAAATGGATTATTCATGCTCTTAATGGAGATGAATCTTGGAAAATTTTGGTTTGATATTGTGTCACCTTTGGGCATTATTTTGGATATTTAACTTGGAAGGCGATTGGGCTTCAAACCCTTCTTGCCATGAAGAATGTAGTTCACTTTGAAGGTAAATTTTCTATCAATAGCATTTGGAGAGCTTGGGAAACCACAAATACTTGGATTTTATAGATTGGTTTAGGCTTTGGTGATGGTCTTTCCATCAATCAACATATAATTTGATGTTCCTAATTTTGCAAGTCCAAGGCCGTCCTTTGGTCATATTGCCTTGGGTGCATGCCTTGTGATTTCACGAGAAAGGAATTTAATGTCTGCAAGATTTATTCTCCAAAAATTCTATGAGTCTCATACCATGGAATGAAAATAAGGTCAAGTTTTTCCTTTCTAACTAGGACCACCAAACCTTTGATACAACCATGGAGGTAATTCTAGTTGATATGGTTCACAAAATTGGTATCCAAGCATCACCTTCCACAATTATTATCCTCAACATGGATATTATTGGATCTCTCACCATCTACACATGATTCCAATATTAAGCTAGAGATGACATTTGCAATTTGCAATTTTCACCTGATAACACAAATTTCAAACCATTTGATAAGCTATTCTGGAGCCAAAATTGGCCAACTTTTTCTGGCATATTTTTTCCAAGGCCTTCCTATGGACTCTCGAATTTCCCATTTGGGAATCCTGGCTCCTTGTTTCCCTTTTTGTGGGTATTCATAGTATTTTAAGCTTCTCTTCTAGTCTTGTCCTAGAGCCTAGAAGCTCTATGCCTAAATTCATGATTTTTTCAAGTCCTTCAAATTAGAGCCTTTCTCCTTGTATATGGCTCTTTTGGGGGATTAGCCTCATATCCTTCACAAAGTTAACCAAATTTGAAATTCTTTCAAGGTAGAGGCTCTCTTCAACATATGAAAAGATAAAAATTATACAATTTTTGCTAATTTATCTATTGATCATCATATTTTACTTTATTCTAAAGCTATTCTTTGTTCTAATATCTTATTATAGATCCAGGTGCAAGCTAACAAAGTTTTCATGGAAGTGACGCACCTTTAGGTGCTTCTCAACCATTGGGGCAATGTCCCTTATGTTATGGCCAAAGTTATCCCATCTCTCTCTTCCTCTTGGGGTCACTCGCCTCCTCACATGCTCTTGTGGGGATGAAGTCTTTTTGCTTGTGGTAACCAAGATGCTTGCTCCCAAGTTTCTCTATTGGCTATTAGAAAGGACCATGGTCAACAAGGTTAGTCATGACTTGTTTGTTAGTGTTGCGCCTCTCTGCCACCCATAAGGGGAACCTCTAAATGACCTACTGGTGGAGGTTCTAATTGATTTGATTTTAGAAAGTTTTGTCGACTGACTCTTGCAATTTCATTGGTCCATGAAAATGAAGATGAAGATAAAGAAAAAGAAAAATATGATGAGGATTGAGACCCTCTTGTTGACACCCTAGACCTATAGATGGATGAGGTAAACTAGGGGATCAAGACCCACCTCCTCCCCCTTTGCTACTATTGTTGCCACCTAGTGGCTTATTTTTATATATTTTATGATTCGAGTGTTGGCCTTGTATAGATTCTAGGGATGTGAATTTATATCCACTCATATTTTTTTGGATGTGTAATATTATTTTTTATAAATGATAAATCAAACACCTATTCATAAATCTAAACTTTTAGTTAGCCTCTTTTAAAAATTAAAAATAATAAAACTAATCAATTACAATGTTTATCTTATATAGATGGACAATTGATGATTGAAAAAAGAGAAAAATAGAAGATTCAACCTCTTCCCAAGAATTTAGTTTTTTATTACTATGTTTACAAATGTAATAAAGTAGTTACAAATTATAATTTATCTAACATTGTGTTTCAATGTAGGCGAATGCCAATACTTTAAAAGAAAAAGGTACAAAGTAGAATATAACTTACAAAGACAAAAAGACATTCTTATGAAACTTTGATTAACACAAAATAGGTACTAAATCTTAATTTCAAATTGAAGGAAAGCGAACCATTTAACCACAATCAGTTCTATCATATTATCATACAATGGCATGTGACTATTGAGATTCTTTAGAAGGAAAAATGAAGAAATTCAACAAAAATTGAAAAATTGTTGAATAACACCTATATCTAATTATAAGATATAATGATTATCTGTACAAATCAAAATTTATATTTGTAATCAAAACATGTATAGATTTATATGTTATATAACTAATTATATAGTATTAAAATACATTTAAATTTTACTTTTAATTTTCCATTGATGTAGCCCTTGAATTTCTTACAAATACAAGTGCTAGTATTGCCCAAAACAATTATCTTAAACGAGTTTTCTAAATTCTTACCTAGAAGATTCCTATTTACAACTGATTATTGAAAGAATGTCTATCCAACATTCTAAAAATCATATTATATTTTGAATTTCAATTAATTAATAAATATATACCACTAATTCTTCAAATGTCGCGGGGTTGGTAAATGTGATTTTCTAAAGAAAATGTCTTGTGTTGTCGTGTCTGCAAAAAGTAAAGTGGGAATAGTTAAATTGTTTAAAAAATTCAAACGAATTCCATAAATTCCACAGTACTGCAAAATTATATACCACTAATTCTTCAAATGTCACGGGTTGGTAAACATGATTTTCTAAAGAAAATGTCTTGTGTTGTTGTGTCTGCAAAAAGTAAAGTGGGAATAGTTAAATTGTTTAAAAAATTCAAACAAATTCCATAAATTCCACAGTTCTGCAAAATTATATACCACTAATTCTTCAAATGTCGCGGGGTTGGTAAATGTGATTTTCTAAAGAAAATGTCGGTGTCTGCAAAAAGTAAAGTGAGAATAGTTAAATTGTTTAAAAAATTCAAACAAATTCCATAAATTCCACAGTTCTGCAAAGACTGTAGCGAGTGCTATACTATTATTTAATTTTTTGGGGGTAATTTCTATCCTGTGGCAGTTTAATGGGAAGAGGTTTCTGGTATAGTTGAACCCTTAACATATCTGTGTAATTCAGTGGTAATCTTAAAAAGCAGAGCCTACTCCAATACCCACGATGGACGAAGAACAAGACATTGTGATTGTAGGAGGAGGCGTTGCAGGGTTAGCCACTGCACTTGCTCTCCATAAGTAAGTACTGCTACAATTTTTCATATTTCCATTTAATTAAAAGATTCAGTATCTTACAGAGCCAGTGTAGGGTGGGAGTGAAGAGCTTGGTACTTGAGCGCGCTGATTGCCTTCGAACAGCTGGCGCTGCCTTCCTCATCTGGCCTAATGGCTGGAGAGCACTTGATGCTCTCGGTGTATCAGATACCCTACGCCCATTTTACTCTCAACTTGATGGGTAATTTAGCTTAACTGACTGTATCTTCACTTTCATCTGAGGAGTAATGCGGAAATTTATTTCTAAGATGTGGGTGTGCAGGATTCGGGGATCTACAATTTACTCTGGAGTCTGCAAGAATGTCCTTCTGAAAAGTGGAGGCAAAGGGTAGGTAAAAGGGTGTTTACTTGAAACAGGCAAACATGATCATTCTTCTAATTTTTCTGTAACCGTTAATTGAAAAAGTTGTAATTGATCATGCCGTTGTATAACGAGGAAATTCATATGATTTAAAAATATTTATACCGCCAATATATATAGAAGGGGGCACCTGTCGTCTGAAATGGTGGGGCTGAAAGTTTCCTTCATCCGTTTAAGGATTTCATTGGATTTTTGATAAAAATATGTAAGTAAAACTTTGTGGAGACAACTTGATAAGTGGTACACCTATAATTACTCAGCCAGTGTTGCCATGGACGTTTTTACAGCTACAGAGTCCAATAAAAAACAAGTTTCTACACCTTTATATCCATTTTGAAAATTTTAATTTAAAAATTTATTTCTGTCATTTGGCAACTAAACTACTCAAGAAACCTCAGCTTGTGCTTTAGATTTCCAGCCCTTTTTTTGAGCACCCACTAGAAATTTCCCTCTCGAAAGAGCTAGTAACATGGATGCTCTGTAACAGATAGGGAAGGTTTTGTTGATCTTGTTTCAAATTTCCAAACATTTTATGAAGTCACTCATAGAGGATAAATAGAAGCTGTAGTGGCCTCCGTGGAATGGCATCCTTATTTACCCAATTATGTATAAATAGTATGCAACTCTTTAATAGACTTGTAAATCCAGAAAAATGCTCTTAAATTTTCTCTATAGCACCCACTAAAAAAATTTTAGTTAGACCCCTCCATAAGACTACAGCCTGAGAACGAACAAAAAAACGCATCTCTAATAAAGAACCAGTTGTTAGAATTGAAAATGAGATGTTTTATCAAAAATGCAAAGTGCTCTTGTGTATTCAGGAATTCAAGTATGAAACTGGAATCTCGGTGCATAGAAAGAATGGCACTTTTGGAAGCGCTAGCCAAGGAATTGCCTGAGGGGAGCATCAGATTCAACTCCAAAATCGTTTCTCTACACAGAGACACACTCTCTCATTTCACCACGCTAGAGCTTGCAGACGGAACATCCCTCACAGCAAAAGTAGAGCTTTCTGGCCTTGACCTATTTTCTCCATAACAAGAAAATAAAGCTTTTCACTCAGCTTTTCCAGAAGCTCTATTTCTTAAAATATAGCTTCCTTACTCTGAAATAGTTGCAGATTGTGATAGGATGCGATGGAGTGTACTCAGTGGTTGCAAGATGGATGGGCCTCCCACCGGCCAAATCAACCGGACGCGTTACCATTAGGGGCATGGTCACATATACAGAAGGCCATCATTTTGAGAAGCTCATGGTACGGGTTTGGGGTAAAGGAGTAAGGGCAGGGTTTCTCACTTGCAACGACAAAAAAGTTTACTGGTTTCTAAGTAGGAGATCCCATTCACAAGGTACTGGGGGTTTTGCTAAGGTTTGAATTTTATTAGTTAAATTTTTATTTCTGGTGTTCTTTCCAAAGTAACTATTAAATTCAAGAAGATTAATTATCCATGTACCCAACATGCTAAAAATCTTCACTCACAAAATTATTCATTCCCTATTGCTATTGTATCATAATTAGCTTGAATCTGACCTACTGAGAGCAAAAATCTTCAGTCAGACAATTATTTCATTCTCATTTCCTAATTTATTATAAGTAGCTCAGATCTGGTCTTCAATTGACCATTATATTAAATGGAATAAGATCGATTATCTATATACTAGGTACCAATGAGAAGTAAATCTTCAGTCAAACTTATTTCATTCTCTGTTGCTATTTACCATGACTAGCTTGCAATCTAACCTTCAACTCGATTTTTTAGATGAAGAGATATGTGTGGATGCTGAGAGGATTCGACATGCAACTCTAGAGATGGTTAGAGATTTCCCTGAGCCTATTGAAGAGCTAATAAAATCCAGCCCAGCAGAGAGCATTAGTTTGGCAGATCTGAAGGTGAGGTGGGTGTGGCCATGGGAGTGGGGAAGAGGGATGGAAAAGGGAAAGGGAAGCGTAACCATTGTTGGAGATGCCTTGCACCCAATGACGCCTGATCTTGGTCAGGGCGCCTGTATGGCTCTAGAGGACGCTGTCCATCTGAGCAGATGCTTAGAACAAGCCATCAAATCTGTAAACATGGCGGAGTGGGGAGAAACCCAGGTGGAAAAGATTGAATCTTGTTTCAACAAATATCTACAGGAGAGGAGATGGCGAGTATCTGGTATTGCAAGTGCTGCATTTGTGATAGGATTTATACAGGAGGGCTCTTCAAGACTTATGCGTTTTGTTCGTGATTGGATTTTCTTCCCTTTGTTCTCTGTGAAATATCATCTCTACTTTGTACACTCTTGACAGTGGAGCTCTCTGCCCATCTTCATTACCACTTTTGGTTCCTTTGTTCAAGACCTGAAAAAAGACCAACTCCTTACTTCATCTTATGAAATGGACAGTTGTGCGGCTTTCGCCAAATGAATTACAAGCTACCTAGAAGACGTAATGCATGAGTGGAAGCTTGGTTATTGGCAGTTGTGTGCTAGTTTGTTATATTTAGCATTTTCAAGTTTCGAAAAGGTTGATGTTCTTAGATGTAAATGTGAATGTCCTAACTGTTTGGAAATAAGAATTCCTACAATGTCTTTTATTTAATGAAAGTATTTTAAATAGTCGTAGTTGCTATTAAAATTAAAAGTTGAGGTCCGTAGAAGAAAATTTACTCCAATTTAGAGGTTAAATAAGTGTAATAGTGAAATTAGTATATTCATATCATTTGTATTTAGTTTTATGTTCATTTTAATAGAATGTCTATAATATAAATATATATTGATAAGTGGTGTGGTATTGTGTTAGGTTTGGCATACACAACGATCTTATCTATCCCTATTTCCTATAAGTTATATTCATTTCCACACATTTCACCAGTTAACCCTCATTTATTACACCTCATTCACACTCACTTCAATACATTCACTCCTTGTCTCGAGATTTTCATTTCCATGTTTAGGTTTATGTTTGCATTGCTTGAGATTAGTCCCATGACACACAATAATGAATCTCAAATTCAAAATTTAACTTTCTCAACCTTCTTCACAAGTCATTGTGAGCCAACTTGGTACACGTTTGTATGACATGGTGTTATGTCTTGGTATTTAAAGACATTCAATGTGACATTAATTCATATGTAGAATTTTTAGGAATAAAAAAGCAATGTAGAGTGCATTTTAGTTTTCTAAGGGACAAAGAATCAAAATCTACATTTCACATATATTTGTGTATAATGTCTTCAAATATTTGCTCAAAGTTGTAAAGAAAATTGATCCAAGGATCTAACCAAGGAGAACTTGACCCTAGTCATCCAACAAATTTCCTTACAGTATTTATAAACACTATAGTCCTTACTAGCTCATAAGAAATTAGAGATAAAGCTAAATAAGTTCCAAAAGTTTGCATTTTATCAATTCAAATCCACACATCAAATATTAAATCTACAACAATTGAAATCAAACCTAGAATGCTCAAGATTCATCCTCAAAGTTTAATGTGCATGTTCACATTTTGAGATAGTCATTAGATTGAGAGCAATAAATTTCACTACCTTGTTGAGTAATTCCACCATGATGTTGGTATAAATCTTCATCATTGTTCCTAGATTAAGTACTTAATTCATCTCATTTAATTTTCACATTTATTATTCTTTATTTATTGATCCAACTTTAAAATTAATCTAGATTAATTGTGCTTAATTATTTGTATTTATTTAATTCTTTACATTTTTTATGAACCTAAATTTGCTTATATGACCTAAGGATCCCCCTGATGATTTTAATATAGATATAAATTTTGACTAATTAACATCCTTTTCATATTCAGTTAGGGTTTGAATTTTTTTTCATATTTGTGTTTCATAGTTATATATGTATTATAGGGACTGAGCTCCATTGAGTGACATTGCTTTTACCTATCGTACCATTCATTGTTAACATCTTTAAGGTTTGCAAATTCATGTATGATTAGTGATTAATTTTCTACTTTATATCAATCCTTATCTCATACCACTTATTCATCTTTGGGTGTTTGTTACATAATCTTTGGAATCTTAATCCAACTACCCTTGGATTAATCTTCAATGTTACATCTTTTCATCATGGAATATCAAAGTACCTTGTCTTTAACTACTATTCATCCTTCTAATATAGAGATAATTTGTGACATGCAACCCTTTTATTCTTGATTCACTAATGGGATTTTTTCAAAAGGATATGATCATATTGTCTATAAAATATTTATATCATCATATAAGTGAAAGAAAATAAACTACAAAATAAGTAGAATTTAACCTCCCTAATGTATACTAATTAAAATGACAATTATAATTTACATAAAATAAATAAGAATGCAATAAACTTATATTGAGTTAATTAAATACATTAAAGCTTTGTTGTGCAAAAAAGAAACTACTTTTAGAAAAGAAGCTAGACTAATCTAGTAAGACCAATATGCCAAAAGACAGGTGATAAAACGTGTCCCTAGTTAGGAAGGTTGATGATTCAAATGCTAAACAATGGCCGTACAATGTTTGTCAAAGTAATGGTGAATCCACATGTAGAACAATTTATCAACAAAATCCAAAGAAACCTTCCATAAATGAGAGTTGTAACGAAAATGTTGAATTGTCTCACAAAAAGTAATTACAATAGTAATACAATGGAAATAAATAACTTTACTTTATTAGCATAGTAAAAAGGCTTAAAAGATACAAGATTATGCCAAGTGTCTTAATCCTATGAAGTGAGACATAAAAGTAAAATAAACCTAAGTAAGCTTAAAAGAATAAGGTGTGAATAGGTCCTAAAGTCTAACCTATTAGATAAAGTACTATATGTTGACGTGTTTTACAGTCACATGAAACTCAAATAAAATTCACAAAAAAAATTACCTCTCTTGAAAGATAATTATATTTAGAAATATAATTTTATTATCCCAAGGCTTTGAGTTTTAGGTCTTGATTCTCTACATCACTCAAATGTTCATCATGTACTATTTTAAAAACAGAATTTATGGTTTGGGAGTCTTAAGAACATGATGAATTTATGAGAGATAGATAAATATTTAACAAAATTTCATCCAAAACACATGGATCAAATGTTATTACAAAGGATTTGTAAAATTATCAATACTTTGATCAATTCTTCTAAATGATTGAATAAAATAAAAAAAGGGAAAGGGAAGGGAGGAAGGGTTTAATTTTTTTTTTCAAAAAAATTGCACAAATATATTCCAAAATCATATTAGGACACCATAGCCAATTTATGCTTCACCAAAATTACTCAAGTACACAAATGGTGTAGACTTCAAAGAAAAATCCCAAATTAAGAAAGGGATCACAATATACATGAACAATTGTGCAATATTATGATATTTCTCAATAGTGAAAATAAATATGTGCAAGTCACTTTAAATCTAAAAAGTATGACTTGATCGATGTCATAATTACAAGTTTGTAAGTATACACGATTAAAAATATTGATCTAACTTAAAGGAACCCATGAAGGAAGAAAAATAACAATTATTCATTATATGCCCCACAATGATCAACAATTTCTAGTCCCATAGATAACATAATGATAGCCCTTTTATAGAAATAAGGCACCAAAATTAGTTATATATTAATGACCTAGATTTCATTATGAAAGAAAATAGTTGCAATTTGAAAGACAATGAATATTCTAATGGTATTGGCATCTTTAATCTCCAATTGGTAGTATCCCTTTTGGATGCAAATACTCAATGAAAATATATTCTCTACAAACAACTTGATTGGAGGAAGATGGAAGCAAGAATCCCATAGGGAAGGTTGGAAGTTGAAACTTCACAGAACAAGCTAGGGAGCAAAGTTTTGTAGGCCAAATACTTATGTTGATGTTCACCTTTTTTGATAAGCTATATGGATAGAATATTTACACTGGAATAGAAATTGGGAGCTCCAATAGACTGCAACTTAACATTATTTACAAAGAAAGAAATTCAATTTACCAAATATCATATACTTTAAAAAATAAATGGAAAATTTTACTTAAAAACTAGGAAAAAATCATGGGAATCTCTTTGTCATTTAATGCACATAGGAAGTAGGTGAGTCGTTAATGTTGTAGGCAAGAGAAACCACTTGCAATATTTTGATTTGGAATCATACTTGTAATTTTTTGTTATGAAATTATTTTCATCTAAGAGGCGACCTTTTGCAATAAGCCTTTTACCACTAATGCACATAGGAAGTAGGTGAGTCGTTAATGTTGTAGGCAAGAGAAACCACTTGCAATATTTTGATTTGGAATCATACTTGTAATTTTTTGTTATGAAATTATTTTCATCTAAGAGGCGACCTTTTGCAATAAGCCTTTTACCACTAATGCACATAGGAAGTAGGTGAGTCGTTAATGTTGTAGGCAAGAGAAACCACTTGCAATATTTTGATTTGGAATCATACTTGTAATTTTTTTTTGTGAAATTATTTTCATATAAGAGGTGACCTTTTACAATAATCCTTTTACCACTTTTAATAATTCCTTTGCAAACCTTTTAAAGTGAACTGACCCTTTTATAAGTGCTTAAAGCTCATTATCTGGATAGGCTCAATTTCTCTGCAAATGAACCTTTTGTAATTTAGTTCTATCTTCAACTAGTCAAGCACGAAATTCCAAGTGAACAAGTTTGTTTATGCTTAATGGATATTGGGTTCAAATGAACATATCTGATGGTGACATCATCAAAGGATATGATGATGTCAACATGAGGTAATCATATGCCAAGTGAAAAGGATATATGGATTACATTAGCATGATGTAATGTTGATGTCATCATGGTATAGTCAATGGAAAAATCCAAATGAATTGGTTTATTGGACTATTTCAAAATGTCCTATTTGGATGAAAATAAATTCTACAATTACATAGTGATGTATGAATGATGTCATTATGGTATGGATTATGGAAAATTCTAAGTGAACTAGTTAAGTGGATGATTCATAAAAGTTATGGTTAGTTAGAGAAGGAAACTTTACATTAGAAGAAGTGATATAATGATGATGTCACTAGGGTATGATATTCATGAAATCCCAACTAAATTGGTTCTACATTTTTCTATTGAGGATCAATTTTAGATAGGCTTCAAATTTCTACAAATAATTTCATCTCAATTTGTTTGTTAAATGGTTAGATGTGGAAAAATTTAAGTGAACAAATTTGTTTGACTTCACTTGGTGTAGTTCAGA
Source organism: Sequoia sempervirens (assembly GCA_007258455.2). Classification (NCBI taxonomy): domain Eukaryota; kingdom Viridiplantae; phylum Streptophyta; class Pinopsida; order Cupressales; family Cupressaceae; genus Sequoia; species Sequoia sempervirens. Next base: position 111,462 of record VDFB02372172.1, on the reverse strand, counting down.
TGATGTTCAAATCTCAAGTATTAAATCCCACCTTATAAATAATTAAATGGAGAAAAATGCTATGGAACTAAAATTATATTATTTTATCTAGTGGGTTCAAATACGCCTCAGAATTCTACATTCATTTAAATTTGGTCTATGCCTTATTGATTGAGGGAAATTTAAGTGAACTGATTCATTTTATATTCTAAAAGTTGTAGTTCACTTGGGTCCCAAACTCTCACAATCAAGGAACTTTATGAAACTTCCTAATTGAATTGGTCATGCGGGAAATGTTGGGTGAAGTAGCCTTTGGATTGGTTTGAGGTATAAAATTCACAAGAAAATTTATTTCTTGTCTTAACTGATTTTGAGAAACTTCCAAAAGGACTAGGGACTATTTTTTATTCTCTATTGAACCATGATGGAATTTTTTCTCTTGGGGCAACCAATTTTGGGAACCTAGCTAACTTTGAAAATACTAACACTAGGGAAACAAGCTAAACCTAAGAAAAATAAAGGAGGTTCACACTTTGCTAAAATAAAAATGGTGTGTGTTGTGAAAAATGTACAACACTACATTCACAAAAAAACCACTCTAACATACAACTTAGGGAGGCACTAAATTAAGGCATGAAAAAATAAGAATTAGTTCCTAGTAATTAAGCCTAATAAAGTTCCCATGTACAAATAAATAAATCTCTCGTAATAAAAGAAAAGCAAAAAACATCATGGGAACAAATCCTCTCAAAAAAGGAGATGAATAATATGAACTAGGACTCAAGAAGCCCCCCTTCCCCCCCCCAAGGATAGCTTCCTTCAACCCAAGCATCAATTGTAACTGAAAATAATAGGACAATGCTAAAGGTTTAGTGAAGATGTTTGCAACATGCTCCTTATTAGGAAAATACTCTAAGGAGAGATGCTCATCATGGATAAGTTTTTGAATGAAATGCATGTGTATCTTGATGTGGTTCATCCTCTGATGGTCAACTAGGTTGCATGCAATATCAATGACACTTTAGTTATGGCACCAAAGAAGAGTGGGACTATTAGATGCTAGATCAAACTTCGTCATGATCTATTGAAGCCATAAAACCTCTTGGATAGAAAGAAATACACCTTATACTTAGCCTTGATGGATGAAAATGCAATAGTGGTTTGCTTCTTGCAAGACCATGCAAATAGACCAAAAACAAGGAAACATATAAGCCCAAAAGTGAACTTTCATGAATCGACATCACCTCCCCAATCCAATTCAATGAAGCCTACTATCTATGAAGCTCCTGGTATGTATTGAATTTCAAAATTTTTAGTGCCCCAAACATACTTTAAAATGTTCTTGATGCCTTCCAATGAATCTCATGAGGATCATGGAAAAAATAGACCTGTGATAAGACCAAAAATAAAGGTGATATTAGGATGTATGTGTGAAATACAAGATTTCCCACCAACTATCTATATAAAGTGGCATCAATGCTAAGTGTGATGCAAGTGGTAGCTAATGTGACACTTAAATGAAATGGTGTAAGAGTTCGATTACATTCACCCATGTGCAAAAACTATGAAGTAGATTAATGGCATAATTTTGTTGATGTATTAAAATACCCTCATTAGATTGAAGAATCTACAATTTTTTTCTAATCTATAGAGATAACCTCAATAGAAGTTAAAGAACCTATAGAAAAAGAAAGAAGTGAAAAATCCCAGTATTTGTTATGTCAAAGTGCTCCATTAATGAGTGTCATATATCTTGAAGCATGGAGGAGATACTAGTGAGAATCAAATCATCTTAAGTACAAGACTAGTGTCAAAAGATCAACTCCATGTCTTTGAGTATACATGATGTGATTAGAGTGGAAACATGTGAAACTAGATGCAAGTAGGAAACCATATATCTTCTCATACCAAGTCCTAGGGGCTTATTTTAGGCCATGCAAATACCATCATAACCTATCAATAGGAGAAAAGTCCATGAATTCTAGAGGTTTCTCCATTTATATCTCCCCATGAAGATGACCATTCAATAGAACACTCTTTACATCCATATGGTAAATAGGCCAACCCTAAGATGCAACAAGAGAAATGAGGCCATCTTGGTTATAGATGCAAATATCTTAAAGTAGTCAATACCCTCAACTTGTGAAAAAACCCTTAGCATGAGACATGTACCTTATACCACCCATTAGAACCATATATTACATACTTATTATGATACACCCACTTTCATTGAATCATCTTTCTTCCCTTAGGAAGATAAACCAAATCCCATGTGTGATTCTTCATCAAAGAAGAAAAACCCTCATTTATAGCATGATCCCACTCTAGAATACTATATTCCTCTAAAAGAATATGTGGATCAATAGATATAGAATGAATTAGAAGACATGTGTTGAAATACTAGGAGTGATCATGTGGTGAGAATTCATAAGATCACCAACTAAAGATCCAAAGACCTCCTAAATAGTATTGTGGGTACATTGAGGTAGAAAATGAGTGATAGGATGCATAAGTGGTGGAATAGGAGGTGGTGGTACATAACCATCATCAAAAGTATCCTCTAGTGTGTAGGTATCCTAATGAGATAAAGAAGGTACAATAGATGTGAGAAAGAAGAAGTGGATGTAGAGTTTGACTATGGGAAACTAGAAATCTCTATGAAAGTAGACATCTTTCATAGTAGGATTAAAAAATTGATACTTGACTTCACATCCTTACAACAGCCAATAAAAATGAATGGTTGATTATTCTTCTCCATTTCCTTATACCAACCATCTAATAGGAATGTCCAAGCCTCACTACCAAATACCCTGAAGAAGGAAACACAAGGCATGATATCTTACCAAGCCTACTTTGGAGTAGTATGTAGAACTACCTTGTGGGGAATGAAATTCTAAATATAGTTAGAAAAAAATATTTCCTTAGCCCAAAAGGAGGGATCCATAGATCAAGATTGAAGTATACAATTGGCCATATTCTTTAGTGATATGTCCTTTCATTCAACAACACCATTCTACTAAGTATTTTAGGGAAATAAATATTAATGATGAAGGCCATGCTTAGTGTAGTAGTATTAAAAATATTTTTTCACATATTCCCCCCATTATCTATGCATAGTTTCCAAATAGAAGAACCTTCTTACTTATCCACAAACACCCTAAATGTCCGTAAATTGACAAAAACATCACTCTCATACTTGAGAAAGTACACCCATGTATGATACAAGTAACCATAAATGAAGGTAAGCACATACTTGGCTCTTGAAAAAGGAGTGGGAAAGGACATAAGGTGACTATGTATTGGAGCTTCAATAAGGTATAAGGAAAATGGGACTTAACTTAGGAAAGGGTTCTTGATGGTGTTTTCCAAGAGCACAACCTTGAAAAATTACCACTATGCATAGAAACCTTAGGAACACCAAGTATCATCTCCTATGTACTAAACTATTGTAGATGCCTAGATTTGACATGAACAAAGTGTTTATACCAAAGTTTACTCAATAATTTTCATGGGTAATGTGTGATGAACCACTACTTGACTAAAAAACATGAAACCTATACAATATAGAATCATAATCAACTCTACCTAAAGAAATAACCACCACTAGATAATTGAGATCATAAATGACAACATCATGTGGAAAAAAACTCAACTATCATATATCCCCAGTATGACAAATTAATGGTAGATAGAAAGAATATTGGTAGAAATCTCAATAAAAAGAACATCCTCAATATAACCACCAATCATCTGTATAGTCCTTGAACCCAAAACTAAAATATATGAAAAGATACCCACTATAATATGAGAAGCACTACTATTATAAAGATTCTCACATAGATAAGATGAATGAGTCATATGATGTGAGGCTCCTAAGTCTACAATCCAACTATGTTTTAAAGATAAATCCTATACAAAAAGTGCATGGCCTTTGATTATGCTAGTGGAAGAAGACCTAAAGGGTGAAATGGTGCACTATTTCATAGGTTCCTTTAATGTCTTTGGTCTCTTTCCAACATAAGGTAACTACAAGAATCTCCTAATTTCTTCTTTTCTTTGGAGGAAGACACTCCAAGCTTACACTATTTTTTATTTTTTGAAGTGGATTGACATTTCTAATTTGACTTCTATTTAAGCTTGGAGGAACTCTCACTACTTGATGTATATTCTATCTTAGGATTTTAAATTTTCTTTCATTTTCCCTTGGACATGACTGTGATATGAACACATGAGTTTTTATAACTAGAAAGTGACTCTAACTGTGCCAACTTAGTCTTTTTGTGTGTCAAGTGATCACAAAAGACCTCAAAATAAGACATGGTAAATGTATCTCCCAATGCATCCATAGAAGCATAAAAATTAGAGGAGAACAATTGAAAATTATCCTTGAAGCTTAGATATGATACAAAATGCATTCCTTGTCATCTTTATCCTTTCCACAATCCTATAAAAGCGATATGAATGACTTGAATTTTACTAGAAAGTCCTCAATATAGGGAAATAAATCAAGCACAAGTGTAGTAAATTTTGCCTCAATCTCGAATTCTCAAAACTCATTAACTATCTCAAATATTTCCTTGTATGTATGCTAGATCTTCTTAGGAGTTCTACAAGATTTTGTATGAAACAATATTTTTTCTAAAACATGTAGTGCACTAAGTCCCATGGTTTCATCCAGCTTGTTCCTATATGCAAAATATCTCATATTCCTATGTGAACATAGGTGTTGTATCATCCAATGTGGAGCATAGTCCCTTGGAAATGAGAAATTTGGTCATTTGAGGTTTCTAGTTGTGATAGATGTGTGGTGTAAGGTGCTTAATAGAAGAAGTGTCCACCATTTTGTGTGTTTTCTTTAATTCTACAAAATCGACTAAATGTTAGTATTTGATTATTTTCATTTTTTAAAATACTTTAAGAATGAAATTAACCTCCACACAACAAGAAAAAACAAACCATTTAAACTATATATATATATTGGAAAAGTAAAAATTAAAGAGTTCACTTTATATTTTATCTCTATTTACCTAGTGAAAAATCTTGAAAAATCCAATCTAAGTAATATGTTGATCACTAAACTAGTTTTATAATGCCACAAGAATCACAAAAAATAAAGATTTTGGAAAAAAAATCATGAATTCGAAAAATGGAAAGGAAGATACAGTTTTAAAAAATGATAAAACTCATAAATAATAAAAAGTGGAAAAATATTAGCAACATTACAAATTTCTTAGAACTAGTTTTTCAACAACTATTCTTTTTTGAAAACTTGACTTTGCATGCCCAAGTTATGCCTAATTTCACAAAATATCTCCAAAATTACTTAAAAAGAAAAGTGGTGGTTGTTTTTCTTGGCACTTGGTTGCCTAAGTGATCAATTCCTTGGTGTAAGGGGCTAGAGTCAAAATATAGCCCCTAGTCACCCATGCAACCATGGACTAGTGATAGCACTGGATTGTATAATGAATCTAGTGGCTCACAGATAGATGTGGGCTAGAGAGATAATATTATGGTATTTACATTGATGGTTCCACCTAAATGAGTTGCTAAAGAAGTGTTGATAGGTGGATATTTGCTTTTATAATGGTGATAACAAGTAACTTTTTGGGGGGTGGTGGTCATTGGAACCCCCCAAAACAAGATAGAAAACATTCAAACCACGTATGAAAAGAGGAAGAACTTGGAAATTGGTGAGGAAAATAGGTCAAAGAAATATGATATATTGATCCTAGAATATGGTATGAGAATGAACACACAAGAATAGAAAAACTAACAATAGATATTTTTTCTCAACAAAGGCAATCCCAAAACATCTTCAATAAATCTTTTAAAGCAATACAAACATGATTCTAGAAGAAAGAAGATTCTATGAATTTGAATATAAAATACTATAATACTCCTCTAACCAAATATTATAACTATTGAGAATATTGTATTCTAATATACTAATTGATAAAATATTAAGTCTAATGAAGAGGTTATGAAGGCGCTAAGCCTTATCAATTCCTCCCCATTTCGAGGAAATTGTCCCCACTTTCTCCTTAATATCAAAAAACATTATTTAAAACATTCCTATGAGATCCATTGGCTTGGTTCAATAGGGTATCCTTACGACTAGCCAAGTATATCGAGTGGTAGTCTCTCTTCTAGTATAGCATGCATGAACCTCAAAAATGGTATCTACATCCAAAGGAGGCTAAAATATGGAATATCATGCTCAAGATGAGAGAGGTAAGCTTCATCCTCTAAGTGGCATGGCTTATATCATTTAGCTATTTAACATTAACCACATCATGAATTCCAAGCTAGGATGAGAGATCAAGTTTGAAGGCATTATCTCCTATTTGGTGGATAACAGTATAAGGTCCATATCCAATAGGATTTATCTTATGATTTTTTTGACCTTTGAACCTTTGTTTATCCATATAAATCTATACTTTATCCTCAATTGTGAAGTTAGAAGGGATACAATGATTACCATGAATTTTCTTATACCTAGCTTAAGAAGTCTAAAGAGTTGCTTGAACTAGTGCATGAATCTTTGATACATTATAAATACATTGAGAATAGTGGTCCTATTCCTCTTATTGGTGTGATGAAGAAGAAAATAAATTGGAATATCATATGGAGCAAGAGGTTGATATTCATAACATACCTCAAAAGGAGAATGGCTTATGAAGGCATATGTAGCCCGATTATAGATATGTTGCAAAACATGAATATATGTATCCTACTATTTATTCTTGTTATAGTATACTCTAAGAGACTAAAATAAATTTTATTCACTCTTTTAGTCTAGCCACCTATTTATGGATAAAAAGATATAGAATAAATAATTTGACATTCTAAGAGATTCTTAGATGATTTCCAAAAGTGACTAAAAAAAATAGAATCATGAATAAAACTAATAGAAAGAGGCAAACCAAACTAATGCCATACATTACTAAAAAAATTCTACAACCTTAAAAGCATCAATATTTTTCTTACAAGGGGTAAATATGGCCATCTTTGAAAAATAACATACCACCACAAAAATGCATTCATGGATGTCTAAAAGTAGTAGGAAACCCACTAACAAAATCCATAGAGATAGAATCCCATGATTGAGAGGGAATATGAGGAGTCTTATACAAACCAAATTTATAGTTTGTAGTCTTATCTTGGCCACAAAGAGAGTATCAATGAATACAATATTCCATTTTATTTCTCATGGAGGGAATATAGAAGTATCATGCTATAAATATTGTAGAGTTTTGGTGATGCCAAAATGTCCCCCATAAGAAGAAGAATGAGCCTCCTTAATTAGCATTAGTCAAGAAGAACTAGTGGGAACACATAATTGATTCAATTTATAAAACCAACCATCTTTAATTGTGTCGTATAAGAAAGGATTTTGATTGGTAATACTGAGATGTAGTAGAGCATGTATAAATAGTTCAAAAGTTGCTTCAAAAGAATACAAACATTTCCAATCCTCATATGTAGCAAATCTAACATCTAGAATATGTAATGCTTTAGTTGGAGGGCCACTCAAAAAATCATCAAATTTATTGGTACTCCCTTTTTATATTTAATGACTAAGTAAAACTATTTAATATATGAGGCCCTTTTCAAATGAGGTTTTTCTTGAATTTTAGATTGTGAATTAAAAACACAATGGGTTGATGAATTGTATAAAGAATTATTTCTTTACCAAAAATGTAGTGCCGCCATTTTTTCAAGGCTTGGAACAAAGAATAAAATTCTTATAATAGGTGTTATAATTGAGCTTGGTTGTAGAGAGGCCATCAAAATGATAAGCTACTAGATGTGCTCCCTATTTAATAACAACTCTTCTAGTATAGTTGGAATCATTTGTTTCAATCTAAAATGGTTGCTAAAGATCTAGAAGAATAAGTGTTGAATCTAATAAAAGAGTCTACTTAAGCCATTAGAATGCTTGATTTAGTATTGTAGACCATGAAAAATTATTTTGGTTGGATATCTGGTGAAGTGGTCAAGTATTGTAGGAAAATTGTTGAATGATTTTTTTGTAGTAATTCATGCCCCCTAGGAAACTCTTCACATTTATAACACAATGAGGGATAGGCTAATATTTGAGAGCTTTCACTTTGTCAAGGTCTACATGCACTCCACTTTGATCAATAACAAAACCTAGATATTTGATAGAGCATTGGCCAAATAAGTATTTCTTCATTTTAGCTTGAATTTGTTGTTTTCATAGAAGACCTAAAGTAGTGTGAATATGTTGAATATGATCTTCTAAATATTTAATGAACACAAGAATACCATCCAAATACACAATGATGAACTTTTGTAGGTGAGATATGAAAATATAATTGATGAGTAGCATCAATGTGGTAGGAGCAATACTCAATCTAAAAATTCATCACTAACAATTCATAAATCCCAATTCCAACAATTAGTAGGATCAATTCTTATTTGATGATAGTTTGAAGTGAGATCCATCTTTGTAAAGTGTTGATCTCCCATAAAATGATCTAGAAGGTCATTAATTCTTGGTAAAGTATATATATGATTTACAATTATCTTATTCAAATCTCTATTATTAGTTACCATTATCTATTCATCCTTCTCCTTTCTAGGAATGGTAAAGGCTAGAGAGACATAAGGAGAGGATCTAGGCTATGTATCTTCCCTTCATCTATAATTTTTAATTTGCTTCTATTTTTTTGCACTCTCAATTTGAGAGAGGTTATATACTAGAAATTTTGGCAAGAAAGACCATAGAACTAAATTTATAGAATGATAGTTTTGAAACTTGGTAAGCCTTTTGTTGGGAATAGGATACCATTTAATTGCAATCCTAAACATTATTTCATGTATCTCCTAAGTCCTTGGAAAGTGTTCCCCAACACTAGGATTAGAAAGACATTAAATTCAAATGAAATGAACATGTAAATTGACATTTGTAATTAATTCCAAATGATAGGAACATGTGGGGATGCCCAAGAAGAGCTCATACCAAATAGGAGCACATGGGGTACCCACATGGAAGGTTGAACCCACCTTGAGTTTAGTTAACTTTTTGGAGAAAATATAACACTTTAGTAATGCATGTAAAGATCCTAGAAGTTAGGGATTGATGTTTACATGCATGGAGTTCAATTCAATTCAGTTCAGTTATGGTTCAGTTATCTTTAGTTTCATGTAGTTAGTTTTAGTTGAATACTAGTTGACTTCAATTGACTTGGAATACATGACTAATGAATTGAGTTGCATGACAAATAACAGGTGATACATTCAGTTAAGTGGGGATGATCAATCATGCATGATATTTGCATGAATGGTGGAGAGATATGTTTCAGTCAATAGAGATTGACTTGGACCCACCTTGGGCACCCAAGTTGGCATCTTGGAGTTAACACTTTTGCATGATATGATATTTTATAAGGATGAGTTAAGTGGGCCTATTCTTGGGTGCCAACTTTGAGGAGAAACTTACAAGATATCTTTGTAATCAACATTGAGTTAGGACTTCAGTTTTGGATGCCCAAATTGATGAAGGACTTGGTTTGAAATTGTTTTTCATGGAAGAAATCTACTTGCAAATAATAGGTGTAGGTTTTGTGAGATAAGCTTTATGCTTTGTAGTTTACAAGGCTCATTATTGTCTATAAATTGTAGCAAGTTGAAGAGAGTTTTATCAGATTTTATTGTAGGTTGTGAAAAAGAATTGTTAAAGGAAAAAGAAGCATCTCAAGCAAGTATTGATAAAGAATTATTGTAATCTTGTTCTAAGGTTAAATAATACAAACATTATTGATTCTGGTGGTGGATTTTTTTCCCGAAAGGCTTTCTCCACGGTGTATGTTGTGTCACTTCTATCTTCTGGTCTTATTCTTCTACAATCTTTTGTCTACTTCTACAAATGGTAAAATGAATCTAAATAGATAATCACCCACAAAGAAATTGTATCAAAGAACACTTATTTAGATCTACAGTATAATAGTTTTACAAGTTTTAAGGCTACATAATTACCTCCATTTTCAACACCTTTTGGATCTTCAAATTCTAATAGTAGGAGGTGGCATCTTGCCTTGATTATCCTCCTTAGCTTGCTGAATAATACATAGTGTTATTTTGATAATTTGACCTATTTAATAGAGGCTTACCTAAAATGAAGAGTTATTTAACACTGGAAGTAGAAGTAAGCTTATACACCTTACCATATTTTTTTATCTAGAAGGTGGTTAGGAACCCATAAAAAATTACACTATATGATCATACTAGAATGGTCATCCAAGAAGGATATTTGGGCAATATAATAGTGTTATATCTATTGAAAGGACCAATAGAATATTTCATAGTACAAACCTTATTAATTAACTTACAAGGCCCATGTTCTTGTATCTAGCCTAGATGGTATGGTTGGGATGATAATATATGGAGAGTTGAAGAGTGGTGATCAATATTTCATTGACTAGATCCTTTCCACTTTTATTATCAATGATCAAAAGATCCATAGTATTCTTGATTTGACAATTATGTGCAAAAATAGATTTGTGATAGGCCTTCTAAGAATAGTTCTTAGTCATGAGAAAAAGGGTAGGATCAAGATCTAAAGGATTATTAATCTCAACTATGGGTGAATCTTCCACCTCTTCCATATTTCCTTGTTGCTCTTCTACAAGGAGTTTTTGTTTCTATCTTAAACTTTGGAGTACCTTGCACTCCTTAGTAGAATATCCCCATTTCTTGCATGATAGCCACAAAAATATTTATTTCTACTAGTGTTAGAGGAGGATGACTTAATTATAAATTGTGATTGGCCACTAAGATTACTAGAGGTTTTAGAGGTTCCTTGTTTCATCCCATTTTTAAATCCTAACTTATTTTCTATAGCCATTTCCAACTTAAAAGCCCTATCTAAAGATTCAAAATCAAACATAGCTATCTCTTTATGAAGGAAAGGATACATACCAAAAATAAGTTTAATAAGTACATCTTCTTCATCAATCCAAGTCTAAATTTGAACTTGACTTGAAGCTTGTTGAAGTTATCAATATATTGTTCCACTGATTGACCATGATCTTTCTTGAGTTGTAGCCATTGACCTAACATGTTTCATAGATATCCAAGGGGATGAATTTTTTCCTTAAGAGCTTCTTATAGTTTTGGGTGCTCAATAATATCTCATCCTCTTATTGTAAGCATTATCTGATAATGTTTCCATCAATCCAAGTCTCAATTTGACAAATGGACCTTAACAATTTGCACCTTTTGGTGGTTAGTTAGATTAGGCAGTGTCTTGAAATGAGAATCTAGAATATGAAGCCAAGAGTTTAGTTTTTCACCATCAAATCTGGGAATGGAAAATTTTGTTTCAATTTGGAAGCCAAGGATTTGAGTGGCCTTCATATTTACTATAGGATATTAGAGTACTATTTGAAAAATTGTGATTAGATCTTCTATAGAATTTTGGCTCTCTTTTTTATATTATAATTCTTTTTGGAGAGTAATCATGTTCATAGAATATTTAGAAGTTTCGTGTCACTTAGAAACCACTAAAATATGGAGTACAAAAAAATCATTCTTATCAATAGTTTTTCAATAGAGTATGCTTAGACAACATCATTTTTTATCCAAAACTTTAATTTTGGAATTAAAAAAAAAAAAAATTTATTGACAAGTTAAATGCATTAACAATCCTTTCAATCTTTATTAAAACCATCAAAAACCACTTAAAAGTCCCCCAAAATGAGTTGCAAAGTTTCACAATGTGATACCTAAGAAAAAAGAGTATAGATCTAATAAGGGTTCAAGTATGAAACCCTCAAGAAGATTAGATCTTGGGCTGCAAATGAAGATCTAGAAAGGAATACCTAATGAAACCCTCAAGGAGTCTACATATATGACAATAAAAAAGGGAGGGAGTTGGTAAAGGTTAATCAAAACTTCAAGGAGACTTGATCCAAAGTCATGATCCTTTAGCGAGAACACAAGAATAGAAAATCTAATAAGAAAGTTTTTCCTAGCAAAGACAATCCAAAAACATCTTTAATAAGTCTTTTAAAAGAATATAAATATGATTCTAGAAGAAATAAGCTTCTAGCAATTTGAATATAATATATAACCAGATATTCTAACTATTGAGAATATTATATTCTAATATACTGACTAATAAAATAGTAAGTCTAGTGAAGAGGCTATGAAGGGGCTTAGCCTTATCAATAGAGTAGAAATTGCAAAGGACACAATTTCTAACTCTACAAAGTGTACATTCTCCTCTAGTGATTTGATCATTACTTTTTCTTCCCTTTTGGATGCCCTAGTTGTTTTGAAAAGGAAAAATAGGTTTTATAGGGACCTGAAACCACAAAGTTAAAACAACAAAAGATAGAGCAAAACAAGTCCAAACAAATAGACAACTGTCCCAAAAAGGAAATGACAGCACAAAGAGACAACAGGGTCCAAAAAAAGGACCGCCAAAAAGCCAGAAACAAACACCACCGCACTACTCCAAGGTGTTCATCAACTCCTCGGCCTCCTTTTCAACATCCTTCATATCCTGTAACCCCTACTTGAGGATTTGAACCGTATGTGAAGAAATCAGGGTCTTCCTCTTCGTATTAGCCGGTGTGAGTCGAAACCCTTCAACAACAGATCTGTGCAACCTCTGTCCGCATCCAAAATCCCACCAGTGAGCCCTTTTGATTTTTTTGAGCTTTTCCACCATAGCATTGATGATAATGGTGTTATGCCTGGCAATTTTGTGATTATTCACCACAGTGGCCCTAATATTTTGGCCTATCTTGGACATATTGCACTCGAGCCTGGTCAATCTTTCCTCCTGCGAATGCTGTCTTTTCCTTGGTAAGGGGGTTTCTTGTCCCTCATTCTCATTACGACTCCAGCTAATCTTCTGCTCCAAATCCATGACTCTGTTGCTGAGATCTCTATTACGACCTTTCAAATCACAGACTTCCTTCTGGGTCCACTTGAGAATAGTGAAAAGGCCATCCGTACTTTTTTCTGCCACACTCACAATGTCCTCAGGCTTGAGCTTGGATGCCCTAGTTGTTAGAGTAAAAGGCGACTGCTCAATTAATTATTTATTTCATTAGGTCCCTTTTTGCACTAGCTACTTAAGCTTACTTAGGTCATGTGACTTTTTTGTCTCAAGTCATACGGTAGGACACATGCCATGATCTAATTTTATCCTCACCTAAGGTTTCATCTAGGGTTGTTTTTTTCTTTTTCCTTTTATAAAGATTTGTTATTATATAATTTTATTATGGCACATGTTCATAATGGTTCATGATTTTTTGTACCAATAGCTCTTTGGCCTCCACAACAAATTCTATTGCTTTTTCTCCCTTTTTGTGACAAGTGCTTGGTTGCAAGTGATCTTTGAGAGCTATAGGGTTGAGGAATCAACTCCCACATGGTATTAGAGCTCTAGATTTACAATTCCTAACCCTTTTATGAGAGATTCAGCCTTGAGTTAAAAAATGGTACATCCAGAGCAAAAAACACCTCAATGTTGTGTCAAGAAGGCCTAAAAAACCTAAGATCAACTATCCAAATGCAAAAATCTGATTAAAGAAATTCTTGAGGCATTTTTTGAGGCATAGATTTTGAGGAAACAATTGTGTATAGTGTACGAAATTTATAAAAGCATAGGTATGAACGTACACTTGTATGATGTTGTACTACACATATGCCATTAATATTGGTTGTAGGTCTATGAAGGCATTGGTATGAAAATCAGTGACACACTTTTTTTGGTGTGCAAATAAACTTTTTTGACTATGGATAAAATGATGAAACTAATTTTGGCTTAGAAATTGGTTTGGACAACGAACCTAAAGGCTTGGACTATTAACTTGTCCCCATTTCATGTATTTTTTACTTTCAACGGAGTTTTGCAACTTGCACATCATTAGGTTTATATATTATGTAATGATATTTAGTAAAATTGCCACCAAAATATTGCACAAATTCTTAGCTTTTTAACCATATTATTTTTCTAATTTGAAATTTACATTAACGTATTTATTTGTAGTTTCTTTTACTAATATTTATATTTTCCTCAAATACATACATATTGATTTTTATTTATAGTTTTTGATCCATTTATCAAAAAAGTATAGGATTATTTTACGTTTCATTCTTTGCGCAATAAAAAAATAATATATTTTTTTATTAATTTTATGGAATTTTATGAAATTTATACAACATACACAATGACATATTTTTCAAGATGCGTCCACTTTGAAAATCACAAAAAAAGTATTCAGTAAAAAATTACAAAATAATATACAACTTCTAGTACTCACTCTTAACTATATTTCTCCCAATCAATTTTTTAAAATAAAAAATGCAACAAAAACATATGAGGGCACACACTAGACACTATGTTATGTTTTACTGAGATAAATAAGAACACTTTTGTGTGGGCACAACATTTTACCCTCTTAATATTAACCATTTTTTCAAAACTTTAGTAGTTTAGAAACTAGATTCAAAGTACTACAATTCTTGTTCTTATCGTATATTCAAATTTTGAATGCATAAATCCCAAATTACTCATCCAAGTTCAGGTTTAGCCGATTCCATTAATAAAAGAAAGTGGCCACTTTTGACCCCTTTTTGTATACCATTTCCATGAACTTACCCAACTATCAAAACAAAGTAACATATCTTTTATTCTTTGCCTCAAAATAATTTTATATCATTGCATAGATGCATACATGTACACTAAAGCTAATAGTTTATTTACTCGTTTTCTATAACATTATTAAATAAGCTAGATAGCTTGGAATTCCATTTTGAGGACTAGAGTGATAAATCAAGAGGTCTCCCTTCACATATATTTATCTTGATATAAATTCTTTAGTTCATCACTCTCACATTGGTACAAACAATTTATAAGCAAGGATGTATTAGTGACTCTCACAACTCCAAATTTTTGATTTAACTTAAACTAACATAAGAGCTCCAAAATTTTGGAGCTTGAATTATATTCTTGTAAATTTTTTTGGATATTATTCCATGTTTGATTCCCTTTCTCAAAACAAGTACTATAATTTATGGGTGTATGGAAGTCGTACTAGGACCACTAGGCTTTTTGAGTGTATGTCCTAAGGTAACTAAGATATATTGGTGTAAGAACTACACGAATTTAGGATTTTATGTGTATGCACTACACAGTAACTTAGGTTGTATGGGTGCATATATGCACTAAGAGGCACTAGGTTTTATAGATGTATGCATTAGGGGCACTTTAGGGTTTGTGGATGCGGTAATAATTTATGGATGTAGGACTAAAATTTATAAAAATATAGTAATAGACTTTTTGGTGTACTCATTGAAGTAATTATAAGATATATGGGCATATAAGGACTAAGTGGTACTAGTTTTAATAGATTTACATGCAAATATGCATGATATTTTAACATTATATTTTATGGGTTTGTGAAAGTATATGGGTAAAAGTACAAAGTTGTGTCACACTTTATAAAAGAAACAACCAAGACTGATCCAACTTTTACAATTGAATCACTAAAAAGTGGCATATATGTTTTGAATAATATATATTTTAAAATAAATATTAAAATGTGCATGAATAAAAAAATAGTTGTTTCCATCTAATGCCAATTTTCATATTAAATATTTATCTAAAATAGAAAAAAAATTATACCATCTTAAATAGATTCTTTTATCTAGTGCATCACATTTTTTTAAATAAGTTCTAATATTTTTGCTTATTCAACTTAATATTTTGTGTTGATAATCTACTTTTAGTAAAAATAAAAACAAATAAAAAATAATAGTTAAACTATTAAAATAAATATATTTTTGAAAACTACACTTATGGATCTACAAAATATTTTTATATTTTAAAAAAATGTTATCTAGTAGGAGTTATTGAAACTTTAAGTTTTTCAAATAATTCTAATTTTTTGGTAAATTGGATTTAAAGTGGTGCTCCATATATTTTTAGCCATAAATTTTAGTTGAAAAAGTTGTGAAGCATCTAACTTAGCTAGAATGAATATTTCTAGATCATATGTTTGACCAAAATTTATTTTTAGTTATAAATACTTAAATTCAGTTGTGTGTATAAGTTGGCTAAAAGTGTGACACAACTTTGTACTTTTACCCATATACCAGGGGCCCACTAGGATTTTTTTGGTGTATGTGTGCTAGAGGAATTAGGGTATATAGATGTAGACACTCGTGGCTTTAGGTTTTATGGATGTATACACTAAGGGGAAAGTAGATTTTTATGGGTCTACATAAATTAAGACAAAGTAAGTTTTTGGATCATTTATACGATAAGGGCACCCTAGGGTTTATGGGTAGGGTAAGTGCTTATGGGTGTATCGGTAGATATGTTTAATATGGACACTAGGATTTATAGGAATATGGGAACATATGTACTAGGGCACTAAGATTTTTGGGTATATGAACTAAGGTAATTAGAGGGTAGTGTAGGCACTAGGGTGCACTAGGTTAAGAATAAATCTAATAATATTAAATGTGATTTCTCAAGAACCATAATAATTTTAAGATTCATGCAAATCTTACATACAATTAATTTACGAATTATACTACATTTAAATAATTACATTTTTTCCCTATATGTGCAAAATGATTTTGTTTTCCTTATAAAAATATTATTCAAATGAGATCATAGTATGAATTTCTTTTCTTAGAACTTATAGAATAGTAACTAAATTTTGTTTAATTATAAATAACTATTCAATCAAATGACCATATTTGAACAATCATATTTTATAATCTTGATGCATCTATTAAAGAAAATTAAGCATTATATTTATGAGTTCAAAACTGTAAAAATTGTCGATTCTATTTAGCACATGATCTTAAATATGTACACTTTTGGATTTAGGTTTTTGAATATGTACTCATATATGTTTTATCCTCAAGGTTATGTGAAGAAAAAAATCAACATAAATTCATTACCATTCAATAGATGATAGTGGTGTGGCTAGTCTTAGGATTGTTACATTTAATTTTCTATCTATTTTGATAGAATGAATTAATCTAATTATATAAATATTTTCATGTCTATTTTGAGAGAATTTCATCTAAAATGAATATATTAGAATATTAAATTATATAATTTTGTAATGATGAAATTTGCATGTATAGTCATGTTATTTCTAATTTAGGTTTTCATTTATAATAGGCAAAATTTGCATACCCTTGTCAACTCTCGTTTTGTTTTCTATTTGTTTTAAGACAATGGGAGAAATTTATATACCCGTGTCAATTCCTATTTAGTTTTCTATGTATTTAAAACAATTTAAATGAAATTCACATACCCATGTGAATTGCCATTTAATTTCTTTTGTCCATTTAAAAAAGAATGGATGAAATTTTCTTACCGATGTTATTTCTCATTTAGTTTTATGTTCATTTGGGGCGATTATTAAAATTAGAGTACCCATGTCAACTACCATTAATAGTTTTCCTCCCATTTTTTACATACCCATCTCACATTCCATTTAGTTTTCTACATAAAATAATGCATACCTATATTGATCGCAATTTAATTTTTCTATCTATTTTGAAAATTTTTACATACCCATAATGCTCCAATTAGGTATATAGTTTTTTCTAGAGTTTCTATGACTTTTTTGTAGTGTCTAGATTTAAAACAAACAAAAAATATTTATAGAAATAAAAAATAATGCAAACACCCCCAAAGAAAAGGAAAATGGCTTTAAAATGGTTTGCCTATTTTGGGCAAGGGCTTAAAATGGTGTCTTTTAATTTCCAAAGATGGTCTATCACTATCACTCGCACAACTATAAAACTATTGGAAAAAATGAAATATTTCAAGCCCCTTTAATTAGTTGATAGGTTTTATTGTGGACTTGCCAGTCCACAAGCCATCGGGATACCTATCTCACGCATCCGACATACTTTTATTGTGGGCTTGCCAGTCTACAAGCCATCGGGATACCTATCTCACGCACCGACATACCATTTGACCTCTGGCATACCATTTGATCCCTCTGTTGTCTGCAATGATCACCAAACACTCCACCCTCTGTTGTCTACAATGATCGACAAACACTCCACCGTCCAAATTAATTTATGAGTCTAATCTCATTAAGAATAAATCTACCAACTTACTCTAGCAAAAGAGGTGGCTCAAGAAAACTGCACTGGAGTTGAATGCATGATCTAATCTCTGTCAGAAATGAATGTTGATATTAATGTTGCATTTTCCCTTCAGCTGCCCTCCTTCACCTCCTCCAATTTGTATAAATAGGTTGTGATGTTCACAATTATCTATTAACTTTGGAGTTGAACGTGCAAGGAACTACAGAGACATAGTGAGCTTCAAACGGTACTACAATTTCTTTCATGCCATTTGTATATTGTTTCTGTTCTCGATTTGGGTAAATTAACTGGTCTACAATTTAGCTGGGTCTTTCCCTTTTTCCCTTTTTCTGATCGCTTTTCGACTTCTTGAATTTGGATGCTTGTGATATACATTAGATTTGTCACAATATAGTTTGATTCTTGTTTTTTCTAGAGCTCAGAGCAAATATATTTCTTGATTTTGGACTCAGGAATGCATTCTGGGTTGTAGGTATTCAGACATATGGAACTTTGTGGTTCTATATGTGTAGATATTTTAGCCCTACATATCTTGCTGCTTCTCACAACACTTTCAAAGAGGTTTTAGCTATCTGAAATCTTAATTCTTGGGCTCATGGATATCTGATCTCAGAAATCTAGTAAGCTTGATATTGTTTTAAAATAAGTTCACGCTAATCTTTCCCTAGCCCTAGAGAATCACACTTCACCCCGTGCACAATGCTGGATATTTTTCTAAACACTTTTTTCAAAACATCTGCAATATTCGTATGTTGGATCTAGAGAGGAAATGAAAAAGGAATGAAATAGTGATTACTTACAATGTAGCCTGTCCACAAACTTACTAGATCAATTCCTGTAAGACTCTTTTGCCTTCTTAATATCCAATCTCTCTCCAACCATTTTGCATCTAATGGTCTATTGATTTGCGCCACCTTCTTCCCCTATCACTCATAATAATGAATTCAATGCACAATTTGATGGTCTTCTGATCCATCCACACCTAATACTTATTGTCTCCATGGCCTACAAAAATGTTGATTTTAAGTTACAATTTATTTTACCGCCCCACACCAGTTTACCTACAATGGCTGCTTCAATCTATTTAGAATGAACAAACATTATAACATTAGATGTAGCCGTCCATGCAAAACAGTGCATGGCGATGAAAAAAAAAACCAATGTGGACCATATTGCCGAGCCAAATGTGGAAGGCATGCATATATCAGGTGTATGCTCCTGTGGTTCCCTATAATCATATATTTTAGTAGGTTAAGTTGGTTCATGTCTTCCACGTAACGCTTTCTTAGCTTGCATTCTACAATTTTTGAGGAGAAAATCAATGTTAGATGACAGCAAATGGGTCCCACTGCAGAGCCTTTGTATGGATGTCAAGCTTGCAGCAACACTAATGATTTTGAGCTTTTTCCTTTACAACAGTCCATTCGATAGTAATTAAAAGAGGAGTAATTTGCCCGCCCCACAAATTTAATAGCATACAAAAATTTATTGTGTAGTCAGAAACCTGAGTTTTACAGCTCTGTTTTCAACATTGCTAAAAACCTATAGAATAGATATCAGAGTTACTTCAGTAGATAAGGAAAGATTCTTCTAAGATACCTATTAATTTCATTTCTGTGGTCGTCTATTTTTTTGCACTTTGTTTACTAACCACTGGCCAATTAACTGAAGGCTTCTTTATTTGCTTAGAATTTAATGAAGTGTTCAAATTTTTTTGTTGACTATGGGGGAATAAGTAAATGAACAACATAATTGAAACTGGGGACTGCTTCCATCCTTTGTAAACAATTCTATGCGCTGAATTGTGGCATCTGACATTGCTCCATCCCTGCATTTCATGTCAAACTGGTAACTAATTATCTTAAAAGAAAAAACTCATTTCAGTACAAGTCTTAAGAAAGAAATGGGTGAATGTTGAAGCACAAACTTATTTCAGTACCAAAACTGAACATGGCATTGAGAGGTGCAATGTAATTTAGTAATATTTTTTAGACTAAACTATATAATATTATTTGTTTCCCTATGGCACTAGACCGGATTAATTAGTAGATTGACCATAATGGGTGACTTAAGCTCCTACTTAAGTGACTCAAATCTAGTTTATACACAACTATAATGGAGAATTTCAAACCTTAAGAGAGTGTGCAACATTGACAAGAAATGAATTGAGGTAAAGAATTGGCATCGAGCCACTTCCCTTATGTGGATAGGACCTAGAATTCCTGCACTAATCATCATTGCTGAGGACTGTAAGGCAACCAGTATCTGTATGGCAATGCAAAATTTCCTCTTCCATAGAATTTCCGTTAGATGAGTAGGAGTTTATTCGTATGTTGCTTGTACAATTTTCGAAATCAGAATAGTAAAAAGTCTTGAAATCTAAACCCAAGCTAGCAAGAATGATTTTACAATTTTTTGTTAACAGATCATGCACCCGACCCTGATGCCATATGTTCCAATCAATAATATTTTTTATTCTTTTACATTGTTTTGCATATGTTAACCGTGTTTTAAGTTTTAATATTTATAGCTATATTGTGGATTTTTTTGTTTTGTCTCCATTATTAAATGTCATTGCAATTTAACAAAACACAAGGCCTTACACTAAATAAAGCCACAATCAATATTGGTAAAACTGAAAGACAAGGCCTTACATTTACAACAATGCCTAGAGATAAATCCATAAATGGCCTTCGCATAGAGCCTACATTATGTTTTGATTGCTACTCCAAAATGAAAAAAAATCCATACAACATTATTAGAAAGAAAGAAGAAGCTCACCTACACTTGCTTTCACAACATGTTTAGGTATGTACAATTAATTACACACTCTCTCAAAGTTGTACATTTTTTTAATCCCTTTTTTGCATAGAGTAACAATACTAAAACTAATCAATTACACATTTTATCTTCTATAGGTGGTTGATCGTTGATGGAGAAAAGAAAAGATACCTTCTACACGTGGTCAATGCAAACTTGAAACTACTTGCTCAAAGCAAATTAATCAACATTGTGTTCACTTCATAGACATTCCATGTCTTCAAAAGAGGAGCTTCAAAAAAGACAAATAGATGCTCTAATGTAAATTTGACTTATGCAAACTCGCTACAAATTGTTGAAAGGGATTTCATTGTTTATAAAAATCAAATCCAACAAATGAATGTACCTACTTATATTATACAATGCATATATATTTTAATACAACCATGTATTGTTACAATTCATTGATGATCTTTCTTTAATTTCCTATCGGCGTCTCCCTTGAACCTCCTATAGGTGCAAGTGCTAGTTATAATTTTGACCTCCATTCAACAATGAAGCCTATATGATGTCCACATGGCTTTGCCACAATTTTCAATTGAAGTGGTCAATGTTGGAAGTGGTCCATGAGTGAGATGGAGCTTTATGCATCTGCCCTAATAGGTTATGACATAATGGAAGAGGATAGGACCGAAAAAAACATGAGAAGTGGACATGGGACATGAGAGGTAGTGACAACAATAGAAAGAAGAGGTAGGCATGACACTAGTGGAATAGGTAGTAGCTATAACCATCTAGTGGGATGGGCATGGGAAGAGCAAAGGAAGGGGGATAAACATAATTGGAAGGTAAAATATGAGAAACAAAGAATATAAAAAGTATATTGAAAGACTTTGAAAAAGAGGAACATATAACATGAACAAAGAAAAAAGAGGATCGGAATTGATGAGGAACACACCACTCAAAGACTTGAATAGATTATTCTTTTGTCTGTGTCTTTAAACACACTAGGGGAGAAGGGCCTATAGTGGAGCACCCTAACTTTGCGTTTCTCAAAATCTTATGTGGAAATTTCAAATCACTCCCAATTCTGTACAACAGTTTATTTGACAACTCATGTGCTTCTATATTTTGTTTTAGGGCCACATCATCAAATATGATGCCACATTAGCATGCTTTTTGTTGAGGTATCCAAAAAGGCCCAAAAAAAAAGTGAGACCCATAGTGATGCACTAAGTCATGTTTTATTGGTGCGCTGATGTGGCATCACATGATTTGTCACTTTGCGTACCTTATGGATAAAAAGTGTTTTGCAATTGAATATTAAAGTGCTCCACTATGGGGCCCATTAAGGACTATTTCTATCCCCACTAGTGGACCCTGTTCCATTATAGGCCCCTCTCCCTTAATTCATGTGTATCTTATTACTCATCAAACTATACAGTTCACATCAACTATATGTGTAAGATTAACATCTGTATCTTATTAATTTGTGTGCTTCTTCTTGCTATTCTATGGACCTATTAACTCCAGCAAAGTCTATCCAGCTAGCAGAATGCACATTTGACTGTATTCAAATGTTCAACAATTTTTCATGTTCTCCATCTTTAATTAAACGATTCAGTGTCTTTATTCTCACAGAGCCAGTGTAGGGTGGGATTGAAGAGCCTGGTACTTGAGCGCGCTGAGTGCCTTCGAACTGCCGGCGCTGCCTTCATCATGTGGCCTAATGCCTGGAAAGCACTCGATGCTCTCGGCGTATCAGATACCCTTCGCCCATTTTACTCTCAACTTGACGGGTGATTTACCTCAACTGACTGTATCTTCTCTTTCACCCGCGGAGTAATGTAGAAATTCATTCCCAAGATGTGGGTGTGCAGGATGCAGGGCCCCTCAATTTGCACTGGTGTCTGCAAGAATGTCCCTCTGAAAAGTGGAGGCAAAGGGTAAGGAAAATAATGCTTACTTGAAACAAGCGAATCTGATCAGTCTTTTAGTTTTTAACCCAATTGTTAATTGGAAGAGTTGTAATTGATTATGCCCAATGCAGATCTGGGATAATTCATATGATTAACTTTAGTACGGCAAAAATATTTATAGGGTATTTTAAGGATGTCAAAAGAGCTTAAACAGCCAGCAAGTTGTGTTCAATATGTCTATTATATAAATAAGGAAGTCCCTAGCCCCCAGGTAAACGTTGGACTGTTTACTTTCAACTTAAGGTTGCCAACCCATGAAGAGCTCATACCCTTATTCATGGACTGATCTAGGAAAATATTTTGTCAAGAACAAAATAAATCTTTTCATGTAAAAATGGAGCCTCCCAATGTTTTGAGAGCAGGATTTAGGCGCTGCTTGGGAGGTGGGGACTCAAAGTTTCCTCTACCTGTTTAAGGATTCCATTGAATTCTTGATAGAATTTGACAGATTTTGTTGAGACACTGATCTTATTGAGTTCCACACTTAGAATCTCTTAGCAGTGTCGCTATAGAGCTTTTACAACTATAGAGCCCAATGAAAAACAAGTTTCTACCTCCTTATATGCAATTTTTTAAATTCAAATTTAAAATTTAGTTTAGTGTCATTTGACAATTAAGCTACTTAAGAACTATCTGCTTATGCTTTTAGTGTCATTTTTTAAATTTTAATTTTAATTTATTTCAGTAATTCCCTTCTTTTGAGCGCCTACAAGAAGTTTCCATCTCAAAAGAACAAGTAAGATGGATGCTCTGTAATTGAAAGGGAAGATTTTTTTTATCCTGTTTCACATTTCCAGACATTTTATGGAGCCACTCGTAGTGGATAAATAGCAGCTGTAGTGGTCTCCATGGAATGGCATCCTTATTTACCCAATAATCTATAATTACTATGCAACTCTTTAATAGACTGGAAAATCCAGAAAAATGTTGTTAAATTTTGTTAAATTTTCTCAGTAACACCCATTAAAAAATTTAGTTCAACCCCTAGATAAGACTATAGTCTGAGAATGAACAAAAGCAACCTCCCTAATAAAGGAAAAGTAGTTGGTTTTGAAAATGATATTTCCTATCAAAAATGCAAACCGCTCTTATGTATTCAGGGATTCAAGCATGAAATTGGAATCTTAGTGCATAGAAAGAATGACACTTTTGGAAACACTAGCCAAGGAATTGCCTGAGGGGAGCAACACATTCAACTCCAAAATCATTTCCCTACACAGAGACACACTCTCTCCTTTCACCACACTAGAGTTTGCAAATGGAACATCCCTCACAACAAAGGTATGAACTAATATCTACATAATAAGAGAACAAATCTTTTCACTCAGATTTTCCAGAAGCTCTCTTTCTTAAAATATATAGCTTCCTTGTTCTTAAGTATGGGTTGCAGATTGTGATAGGATGTGATGGAGTGTACTCAGTGGTTGCAAGATGGATGGGCCTCCTACTGGCCAAATCAACCAAACACATTTCCATTAGGGGCATGGTCACATATACAGAAGGCCACCATTTCGAGAAGCTCATAGTACAGCTTTTGGGTAAAGGAGTGAGGGTAGGGTTTTTCACTTGCACCGACAAAAAAGTTTTCTAGTTTGTAACTAGGAGATCCCATCCCCAAGGTAATACTGGTTTTTTTGGTTGTGGTTTGAATTTTATCAGTTAAAATTTTATTTTTGGTGTTCTTTGCAAGATGAACTACTCTACTAATAAACTATTAAATTCAAGAAGATTAATTATTCATGTACCCAACATGTTAAAAATCCTCTAAAAAATTATTTCATGCTTTATCATGACCAACTTGTAATCTAACCTTCAATTTGATTATTTAGATGAAGAGATCTGTGGGGATGCTGAGAAGGTTCGACATGCAACTTTGGAGATGGTTAGAGATTTCCCTGAGCCCATTGCAAAACTAATAAAGTCGAGCCCAACAGAGACCATTAATTTGGCAGATCTGAAGGTGAAGTGGGTGTGGGCATGGGAGTGGGGAGGAGGGATGGAAATGGGAAAGGGAAGCGTAACCATTGTTGGAGATGCATTGCACCCAGTGACACCTAATCTTGGTCAGGGCTGTTAGGAACTAGATGAAGAATAAAAACAGAAACACAAATCAAGCATGGAACAAGAACACAATCACAACAAAGTGATTTACCCTGGAAAACGCCAAACCGGGGAAAAACCAGCAATGAAGATCTTCATATTAACCCTCAGCCCCAACCAGGCTGAGCCTGGAGGCTTCAACCAACCACACATACAATGGAGTCACCAAACCATTATATAGACTTCCATACATGCAAAACCATGGGCTCAAAACCATGAGCTCCAAAACCATGGACCAATACAACTAACACAAAACCATGTGCTCAGGACCACTTATGGTTAATCCACTAACTCTAACCCAAGAGCTAGTTTAACCCAACAATCCCCCCTTTACACTTGGTCTTGGGGTTAGCACCAAACCCCCCTTCCACAAGCACCAAGTGTAATACCCTCTCTGTCACTGAGATTGACATCAAACTGGGAATCCACATGACTCTAAGCCCCCCTTACCACCTGGGAGAACTCTCTTACCAGGCCTTTCCTTTCAGGGATTGAGCAAGCCATACCAGGTCTTACAACCATCAACCCAAATACATGTATTAAATTTTACATACAACTCCATTACAATTTTTTTCTTGCTACAACCAACCTTGGCTATGGGCACTTGCATATAGCAACTTTAACTAGACAACATGCCTACAACAACAACCATGAGCAAGCTTGCACAGACTTTCTCAACTTTTTGTCTTGACAAAATAAAGAGAAATCCAACTTCATCTTGAAAGCCAAACAAGACCTCCATCACAACTAGAATGAGCGCATTCATCATGTCGCTTCGTTAAAATTCCATCTACACACACACTTGAACTTCTCCTATTATAATTTCTTCATCAATGCATCTGTCGGATTGCTCAATACTTCTCTAAGGCTCAATCTTCAATTGATTCCTTCAGACTTCCTCAAGCTTGTTAGGCTAAGAAATCTTCATAGAAGAAATACTTAGAACCTTAAGCAATAGGAAATCTTAAATGCATCAACATGCAAGCACATGCAAGCCACATGTGAGTCCATGCAAGTACATGCAACACACATGCAAGTACATGCAACTCACAAACCTGCACATGCAAGCAAAAAGAAAATCCTAGAACCTTGCTCTGATACCACTTGTTAGGAACTAGATGAAGAATAAAAATAGAAACACAAATCAAGCATGGAACAAGAACACAATCACAACAAAGTGATTTACCCTGGAAAACCCCAAATAGGGGAAAAACCAACAATGAAGATCTTCATATTAACCCTTATCCCCGACCGGGCTGAGCCTGGAGGCTTCAACTAGCCACACATACAATGGAGTCACCAAGCCATTATATAGACTTCCATACATGCAAAACCATGGGATCAAAACCATGAGCTCCAAAAACATGGACCAATACAACTAACACAAAACCATTTGCTCAAGACCACAAAACCATGTGCTCAAGACCACAAAACCATGTGCTCAAGACCACTTATGGTTAATCCACTAACTCTAACCCAAGAGCTAGTTTAACCCAACAAGGGTGCCTGTATGGCTCTAGAAGACACTGTCCATTTGAGCAGATGCTGAGAACAAGCCATCAAATCTGTAAACATAACAGAGTAGGGAGAAGCCCAGGTGGGAAAGATAGAATCCTATTTCAACGAATACCTACAAGAGAGGAAATGCCAAGTATCTGATATTGCAAGTGTTGCATTTGTGATAGGATTTATACAGGAGGGATCCTCAAAACTTATACGTTTTATTCGCGATTGGATTTTATTCCCTTTGTTCTCTATGACATATAATCTCTATTTTGTACACTCTTGACAATGGATCCCTTTGCACATCTCTTCATTAAAATTAAGAGTTTGTTCTACCACCTTTATCGAATCCACTTTTGGTTTCTTTGTTCAAGACCTGAAAAAAGACGAGCTCCATACTTCATCTTATGAAATGAATGGTTATGCAGATGTTGCCAAATGAATGTATTACAAATTAGAAGTTGTTATGCATGAGTGGAAGCTTGGCTATTGTAAGTTGTGTGCTTAGTTTGGTATAATTTATCTTTGGTTGAATGAATGATTTTTAATGACGTCCACTAGATCATCAGTTTATGAGATCAAGAGTTGAATTTTTAATGGAGGGTTGAATCTTTTTTAAGTTTTAAAGATGGCTGACCCTCTTAGTTGTGAATGTGAATGACTACCAAGATACATAGATATTGGAACAAAATAAGAAATCCCCTCAAGTATTTCATAAGAGGAATAGTTATTAAATTTAAAAGTTAAGGTGGGTTGAAGGAAATTTATACTAATTTAGAGATTACATAAATGAAATGGTATGAAATTAATATATTTATGTTATTTAATTTTGTTTGTTGAATTTTTTTTAATGTAATTATATATTGATAAATGGTGTATTTATATGTTAGGATTCACTTGTACCTCAATTTTATTTTTCCGATTTTCTCTCACTTACACTTGTTCCAACACACATCACCATTTAACTTTTATTTATTACACCTCATTCACACTCACTTCAATACATTCATTTCTATGTCAAGGCTATTTTTTCCTACCCACATTTATTTTTATATTGATTGAGATCAATCCTATGGGACACATGAATGAATCTCAAATTTGAATTGTAACTTTCCCATTGTTTTTCACTAATCATTATGAGTCTACTTATGTTTGTGTGACATGATGTTATGTCTTGATATTTAAAGGCTATCAATGTGTTGTTAAATCATGTTGAATTTCAAGGAATAAAAAAAGATCACTCTCCCCATAACATTCACCCAGTTCATCTCCCATTAACACCATTGGTCCAAAACAACTTAGAGGGTCCCTTTTACCAAAATTTGAGTCAACTAGAGAGTTTCAACATTATAAATCTCAACATACCTCTCCCATAGGTGACCCACAATTTATGGTTACAACAAGATCACAACACAAGAGAATCATGGAAGAAACCAAAGTCACATCCACCACAAGTGATCCAAACCCATAAGAATTTGATCCAAGGAGCCATTCTACCCCCTCACAACAACCCCAAAATCCATTGGGACAATATGAGGTAGAAGATGTCACAAACAACCCACTTCAACTTACTAAAGAACTCCTTGAGTATAAAAAAAATCATCTGAATTTTCACATGCAAAATTTGACTCTAGGGTTAACCCAATCTACGATTTAACCAACTCTATCCCTTGTTCCAAGTCAACCCTTAACATCTAATCTTGTAACTAGGATAGGAAACAACCTTGGTCTCACTTCATGTCTAGGAACAAACACAACTTTGGGTATTCACAACACAACCATTCCATTAAACACTAACCTTCCCCAAAACACAAGTTGGACACCAACATTTGGCAAAACACTTACATTCCATGACACTACAACAACCTCGACATTTCGAGTGTAACCATCTTCATCCATCACCACAATTAGCCCAAGTGTGCCTAACATTATGCAAGGTAATGTGAACCAAGTGCTTCAAATAGGACAACAAGGGAAAGTTAGCACCATCACGCAAGGTCAACCCTTAACAATTAGTTCCAATGACTCCATTGACACATCAAAACATGTAGTTACCCAAAATACTCAAGTCAATCCACCATCCACTTTAACCCCATCTATCATCAATTTGAGTCAAAATAACACATTGATCACAAACCCCATCAACCAAGGTAATGCC
>VDFB02372172.1:0-82757 GCA_007258455.2 Sequoia sempervirens | reverse complement strand
ATTGTGGAGTTGTATTTGTTTACTTTAGAGAAGTTAGTAAATGTTGCTATAGGAACATTAGTTAGGATAGGGATTAACTTGGCAAACCAATAATAGAGATTGTATTTAATTGTAAAAAAACTCAATCTTTAAAAAACAATGCTTTTACATGTGGTTGGATTAACTTGGCAAACCAAATTAATTGGAAAAAAACTTAATGTTTAAAAGACAATGCTTTTATATGTGGTTGGCCTAATTTTTGTTTTACAATATCTAGAGTAGGGGTTAGGGGTTGGCAACCCTACATTGGTGTTAAGGGTTGGCCATTTTTCACAATTATGTTGAAACAATGTTTGCTAGTTTTTGTTTCAATAGATTGTATTTTTAGCTTCAATTATTGCTTTGCTCCTTGCTAGTGTGCGAATAAAATGTATATGATTTTGAAGTGTTAAAGACCATTTTATGTGTTCATGTGTTACAATTTTATTTTATTTTTCACTTGATTGGCATGGCTGAGTTTTGTAGATGAGACTTACTCACCCAATACCTAGTTCTCAAGTCTTTGGGACTTGTTTCAACCACTTTTCCCTGGGATTCATCAAGCTTGGGCGAGTTTGGGCAGGCCTTGCAACTATAGTAAATATAAATGATAAATTCAAGACGCTAGAAGAGCTTAGCTTGTTTGTAGTTTTGTTGTAATTGATGAATTTTTTTATGTGTTGTGTATGATGATGGAGTAGGATAAACATATATTATAAATTCAAGCTTACTTGAGACTAGGCTGCACTTGTTTTTTAATGCTTGGACACTTTCTCTTGGATTTGTCATTTTTTGTTATGATTTTGGTACCTATTTGCTTTTACATTGTACTTGTGTTTGATACAAGTTCTTAAAAGTGCCTTAGGGAATTGTTGTTTTTAGAGGGTCTACATTTTTCATGATAACATGCAAAAACTTTTTGTTGATGAACAATGATTAATGAAACTTTAAAAGAGGATATGTGCTTGTTCTAACAATATTAATAAATATTTAGATTTGTCTTGTCTATAACAAGGATGAGGTATGCAACGTGATAGGCATAGGGCAACTTATGTGCTAAATAAGACAAATTGAGCATTGAGACGTATTTATAGTAGTACCAAAAATAGGTGTAAGACAAAGGAATAAAAGGACAAGGTATGAGCTTTTGGGTAGAAGTACAAAGTTGTCACTTTTGACCAACTTATAAGTACAAGCGAATTTAAGTTAGATATGATCAAACATATGATCTACTAAGATTTATTCTAATTAAGTTAGCTATGTCTACAACTTTTCCAACTAAAATTGTTGGATAAATGCATATGTAACACCATTTTGAGGCCAATTTACCAAAAAAATAAAATTATTTGAAAAACTTAATGTTTCAACAAGTCTTATAATGTCAACAACCTTTTTAAATATAAAAATAACTTATGCAGATCCATAAATGTAGTTTTCAAAAATATATTTTAAGTTTAATTATTTATATTTTATATTTTATTTTTATTAAAAGTATATTATCAACACAAAAATATTAGGTTGATTATATGTAAAGAGAAATGGTAATTTTTTTTTTAAGATTATATATCAAGATGGTATCATTTTTTCTATTTTAGATAAATAGTTAATACGAAAGTTGACAATGGAAACAATTGTGTTTTTAATACACATTTTAATATTTATTTCAAAAAATATGTATCAATTTTTTTTTTAAATCCATGCACTAAAGTGATTATATATCAAGATGGTATATTTTTTTTTCTATTTTAGATAAATAGTTAATATGAAAGTTGACAATGGAAAACAATTGTGTTTTTAATACACATATTTTAATATTTATTTCAAAAAATATGTATCGATTTTTTTTTTTCAAATCCATGCACTACAATGATTATATATCAAGATGGCATATTTTTTAAACTTTAGATAAATAGTTAATATGAAAGTTGACAATGGAAACAATTGTGTTTTTAATTCACATTTTAATATTTATTTCAAAAAATATGTATCAATTTTTTTTAAAAAAATCCATGCACTAAAGTTTCAAGTTATCAATACATAGAAAAAAAATTGAAGGAATTTTTCTTTTACTATATAAAGATCAATGTTACATGCAACTTAATTTTTTATTTTATCAACAACTAAATTATAGTGTCAATTTATAAAAAAAACTATGTTCAAACAATTTTCTAATTTTTTAAAAAATGAACATAAATTATATTAAAAAATACACATTTTATTAGTTTAACTTATTTTTAAAATTCAAAATACATGTCTTTTTAGTGATTCAAGTTTAAAAGTTGGATAAGTGTTGGTTGTTTTCTTTATAAAAGTGTGACAACTTTTTACTTTTAAATTTTTATCTTTTATTGTTTGCTTCTAGTTTAGTATGTGTGAACTCCATGAATCTTGCATGATGATGCAAAAACATTTGGGTGAATGAGTTATCCGCATCAAACAAAAAGATTTGCAATTGTTTATTTTAGTTTTAGTTTGCTTAGGTTTTGTTTTGACATATCTCAACATAAGGAACTGTGTTGTGTAGTCAAATTCTTAAATTGAAGTTTTTGCCAAAACACCGTTTAAGGCTCCATGGGCAGTTATCAAAAATTATTTTTGGAAAATCTGTAAGGAATCAAGTAAAAATCCTTTTGAGGTACCATGTGAAATGTGAAAAAAATATTGAATTCATATCTCTCCTAGTTTTGACAGTTTATAGGAAGTTTAAATTTTCAAAATTTGAGGGCTGGAGTGAAATCCTTTTGCAGAGGACTTGAGGGGTCATAACACACAATTGAAAATTTTTTCAAGTGAAAAAGAGTACTTTGCATTTTCCACCCTTGTACACCCATGACACACTCAATAGTTTCAAAGTTCAATAATAAATTATCTTTAAATTGTGTAGCTACAATGAATGAAATGCCATTTTTATGAGGATAAATACAAAATGAATACTATAAGATTTTTTATTTTTTATTTTTTAAATGCAACAACAGTTGCTAAATAGGCTTATAGGAAGTGGAAAATGAAGGGGCATGCTATAACCAAAGGATAGCTAAGAATTAAAAATAAAAAAGGTAGGTCAAATGTGAGGGGCTTGCATGGGAGAAGAGAGGACTAGGTTGCAACCATTTTAAAAACATTTTTAAATTACAATGAGGCAGTTTGGAAGCTACATGAGGAGTGGCGTGCAACATAAATAGTAAGAACAATTTCTTGAAATTGTGAAAAGAAACAATAATAAGAGGGGTTGCATATCAGGTAAGTGTTCAGTTTTAATTAAAAGTAATGCACATATGAGGAAGACATAAAGGCTAACCATATAATTGGGAGAAATGAGACACCATATGATGAGAAGAAAAAGGCAACACAATAGAGAGAAAGTGGTCGTCAGACAAAGAGTTTCAAACTGAAGAAATAAAACGCACAACCAATGTTAAGGTGGATGCTAGATAGAATATTGGAAAAGGGTTGTGGAGAGTAGTGTTCAGAACAAATAGAACGAAGAATTTGACAAATGCAAGTTGCATCAATGTATGTAAATTGATAAAATTCTCATTTGTATTAAATGAGTCTACATTAGGAGATTGTAGAATGAAATTGTATGTATTTTGTAGGGAATTGTTTCGATTTGGATATTGAATTTGAATAGAGTAGTATTTGTTGCTACAATTATTTTTGAGGTAGAGCATTGGCTGTGAGTTTGATTTTTGTGTTTGATTGAGAGAGGGGAGTACTCTTTGCATCAATTGGTATCCCAGCCATAAGTTTTGAGTGCATAAATAGATTGTCGAATGTGAAGCAGCTTATGCTAGGACTAGTGGGTAGAGAGGAAGAAAAAAAGCAGTAGAGAAGAAGCTTGTGAAGGCTGTTGTAGGTGTGTGAGGAGTCTTAAGCAATGGGAGAGCTTGAAACCACGAAGAATGTGATTTGTGGAAGATTGTAGCAGATAAAGATAGGGTGGGTCATGACGAGACTCGTGAGAATATTGTTTTGGGAACAATATTGGGAGAAAGTGGAGAATGAAAAGTTCGAGAAAAAGGGGAAGATGGTCCATAAGGATCTGGGAAAGATTGAGGCAAGGATCGAGAAATTGGAGAACATTGGAAAAGGTGAAAGGAAAGTAATAAAGAAAAGCGAGAAGAAAAAGGACAACATAGAGAAGAATAGAAGAAACAAGTGTTGCACGCCAAGAGGGAAGGACAAAGAAGTGAGAGAAGCCCCTACCAATGCAAATGATTGAGTCATAATGAAGACATGCCATGAGGAAGGCATGGAGAAAGAAGAAGAATAGATTGAGCAAGAGGAAACTGAAGATGCCAAAGCGATGGAATGTGAAGCAGTTGTGCGAGATATTGCCGCGAAGGATGATGTTGTAGTCGAGGAGAAGAACAAGATAAATAGTATTGTATTTTGTGATGATGTTGTTTTCCAAGTTCATTTTCTATTGAAGGATATGGAGAAGAGTGCATGAAAATATTTAATTTCCATGAAGCAATAGATGCAAAGTTTGGGGAGGATGTTGCAAATGGTGATATGGATGGTGTAGGATTTTGGTGGAGGAGGTCGATCTATGATGGGTTGAATACCACAAATAGGGAGAAAAGAGGAGGAATAATTTGGCGAAGGATAGTTCATGGTGGACATGAGTCCATGAGGGGAAAGAAGAAGAGGGTGTGGTGTTGTCGAAGGAAGATGACATGTGTTTCAAAGAAGTCCTGGAAGAAAAGGAGGAAATAGTTTTGGTGCATTTGATACATCGATGGAGTTCATTGCAGATTGTTTGCAATATTGAAGAGTGATTCTATCACCCAACTCCACCATTGTGAGCGTATGCTCTTAATCTTCCTACCTGGTGTGTCCAATTCAGGAGCATCTTAGGTGAACGAGTTACCCACATCAACCAAAAAGATTTGTAGTTGTTTATTTCAGTTTTGGTTTTCTTAGGTTTTTTTGGCATCTTCCAATGCAAGGAACTATGTTGTGCAGTCAAATTGTCAAATTAAAGTTTTCACCAAAACATCGTTTTAAGTCTCCATGGGTAGTTTTCAATTTTTTTTTGAAAAGTTTGTAAGGAATCAAGTAAAATTCTTTTGCAAGGAAATTCTTGTAGGTACCACGTGAAAAGTGAAGAAAAAACAAATTCATGTCTTTCTTAGTTTGATATATTTTAAAGTTAGAATTTAGTTAAAAAATGTTGGCAGTTTACGAAAAGTTTAAATTTTCAAAATTTATGAGAGATGGAGTGAAATCCTTTTGCAGAGGACATGGGGGGCTTATAACACACAATTAATATTTTTTTTAAGTGAAACAAAATACTTTGCATTTTCCACTTGCCGACAACTGTGCTACTCTCAACGGTTTCAATGTCGAATAATAAATTATCTTTAAACTGTGTAGCTGCAAGAATGAAACACCATTTTATAAGGATAAATACAAAATGAATACCATAATTTAATTTAAAAAAATAAATAAAATGCAACAAAATTTGCTGGACATGCTAATAGGAAGTTGAAAATGAAGGGGCATTCTATAACCAAAGGATAGCCGAGAATTGAATAAAAAAGGCAGGTCAAATGTGAGAGGGGGTTGAGTGGAAGAAGAGAGGACCAAACATTTTAAAAGCATTTTTAAATTGCAATTAGGTAGTTTGGAAGCTACATGAGAAGTGGTGTGCATCATAAAGAGGAAGAACAATTTCTAGAAATTGCAGAAAGAAACAATAATAACAGGGGCTGCATATAAGGTAGGCGTTCAATTTTAATGAAAAAGAATGCACAGATGAGGAAGACAAAGGTTGCCCATATAATTGGGAGAAATGAGGCATCATATGATGAGAAGAAAAAGACAACATAGTAGAGAGAAAGTGGCAGTTAGGCAAAGGGTTTTGGATTGAGGAAATAAAATGCACAACTAATGTTAAGGTGGACACCAAATATAATATTGGAAATGGGTTGTGGAGAGTAGGGCTCAAAACAAAGAGAACAAATAATTTGAAAAATGCAAGTCACATCAATGTATGCAAATTGATAAAATTCTTGTTTGTATTAAAAGTTGCAAATTTATAAATGAGTTAACATTGGGAGATTGCATAATGAAATTGTTTATATTTTGTGGGGAATTGTTTTGATTTGGATATTGAATTTGAATAGAGTAGTATTTGTTGCTGCAATTATTTTTGAGGTAGAGCACTCCTTGTGAGTTTGATTTTTGTGTTTGATTGAGAGAGGGGAGTACCCTCTGCATCACATGAAAAAGGAAGATAAGTAGAAGGAAAAATCAATATTTGAGGTAAGAATGGAGCCTTGTGATTCCATGGTAGCAGAGCAACTTTTTCAAATTTGTAGACAAGTACTTGCAAAATGACTTTAGTAAAACAAATTTATGATTGTGAAAAATGACATAGCAAGTTTATAAAATATCATTATGACATAATTATTTAAAAGATTGTGTGATGGACATTCCCAATTTTGTACCCAAAGTGATGACAAGCATGGGTGAAAGTAAGGTGGCTTCATGCCAAATTTAATCTTGTAAGAGCATGCTATTTCTAGTGTAAAATATGTGATTGTATATTTGTAACAAAAAGTGTCATGCATGACATGTAAAAGCAACAAAATATTGGTTTATGATGTGATATTGAAAGTACCATAAGATGAATGCCATAAAAAATAATACCAATGGAAAAGCACACCATGCAAGACATTCTTATGTACATGTAGTGGTATGATAGAAGATGTAGTAATAAGTACATGTTTCTCCAAAAGGAGATGCCAAATTACTTAGCTCAAGTGATAATGCTAGTATATGCCCCAAGTGAGGAAGTCAAGCTATAAGGTGTGTGCAAAGGACATGTGCCAATAAGTGTAAAGGGGACATAGATATGTGTGTAAGGTCAATGAAGGTGTACAAACACATGTTGATATGGCAAAGTAAATGTAAAATAAAGTGAACATGTGAGAAAATTGAAATACAAAAAACAAAGCATTAGAAAAGGCCAATAAGTTATGTAGAAAGAGTGAAAATTGATGAGAAGTAAAGGATAAGAAAATCAATTGTAATATAAATTAAAATAGTTAGTATAAACCAATAAACAAAGGGAGTTATGTTTTTGGTCAACATGAATAAAAGTGTGTTGAAGAGACTTGTAATACTTTGCATAAACCCAAATCTATAGGGAAACACAAAGATAAAACAAAAACAAAGGAAAGCAAAAGAGGGTCATTAAGCAAAAAGATATTTTTATGACTTCTTGCATTAACATGCATTGTAAAAGTTGGCTTTGTATCATCTACATAATTGCAATGAACACACAAACTATGAAAACAAAAAAATAAAAATATACATTGGCAAAAAGAGAGCAGTAGGTGTGTTATTTACTTTAGTGGCTCTTTTAAATTTTCATTAATTGGATTTATTGTAAGTTCATGTTATTTGAAAGAGTCAATAGAGAAATTTGAATCCATTATCATGTGTTTAATCATTAATATGAAAGAAGTATTAAATAGGAACTCATTGTTGCAATAATTTATGATGCCTCTAGGATTGTAAATGGACATATATTGACTACATCATTAATTTGTGAAGGTCCATGACAAGTTACTAGAAGTTTGGTTGTGAAAAGGAGTTATGAGTGGTGAGGAAGATTTTGTAGATTGATCTTCAATGATCACCATAATACTCAAATAATCAAGATGAAGATTGAAAGCTATTACAAAAAGCTCCACTTTTTCATTTATTTCCTATTATGTACTTACTATGTTGGTGAATGGGATGTGTATAGGACAACATGATAGTCAAGTGTACTATGGGCCTCAAAAGATAATGAATCATAAGAAGTTACATCAAGTTTCATATGACATTATGTGCATATTAAACTATTGTGTCATTAGAAATCATAGATGGATTCATAACATCCCTTAAGCCAAAAAGTTGAGAGACTAGAGTACTATGAAGGTACACTCAAGTGGAAGGGCTAAAATAATTTATAAAAATACATGATAAATTATGGACTAAAGTACACTAAAAATATGGAATAAATAAAAATATTTTCTTTATCTATTAAATAAATTATTATTATTTAATATTAATTAAATTATCTTAAATAGATTTATTAAGAAAATAATGCAATCATGCAAGCCTTTGATAACATTATAAATGCCTTAACAATTGACACTACTTTTCTCTTTTGTACAACACTTTCACTTAGTGCACGTGTCTTCATGTTATCACATGTTACTCCATGAATCTACACATTATTAATTGTCATTCCCACACATGGATTTGCATAGCCTCACACAATACATGGTGATTTCAACATATATACACATGGACGACTCTGGACATATAACATAATGCTAACTATTGGGAAACACAACCAATCGAATAGTTGGTGTATTAATGATTAAGAACAAATCATTTGCAATTTCCATTTCTTATTTCTAATTATAGTATAATGCGTTCTTTATATCTACATGTCTCTCACATTGACATAGTTGAATAATAGACATTCTATAGTCATAGATAAAGCAACTAGACATTTTTCCGCTTTCTAATCATGAGAATATTCATTCCTAGATACAATCTTTGTAATCAACCACTATATCCTATTTATTTCAATTTGTGAATAGAAGTAGTACAAATTTTCTATTTTTTTGGACTTTAAATTTTCAATGTAGTACTTAAAAGCCACATGCTAAGAAAGAACAAGGACAAGAAGATGCAAGGTGATTAATGGTGTTATTGCGATCACATGATTTCATGTACATTGATGTTGAATGTTATGTGCAACAATTTCTCATCATGAAACATCATATTTTTAATAGTCCAAGGATACTATTTAGGGGACACAATGTCTCAACACAAGTGCTATGACAATCAATACTTTAAAGGAATGTGTCTCTTCCATATGTAGTGCTAGGTTAATAGACAAAAAGTGCATGTAATAATCAATAGTAGCAACTAAAAGAACATCATTGCATAAGATACCATAAATTACTTGGGTCTTTCCATTAAAGCACACTTGAGAGAATACTTGTTGTGATGGTTACAAAAAGGAAAATATATTTAGGTGGAACACTAATTTGTTTTAAAGTATGTAATCAAACCCATGTAGGACATAGTTACTTGGATAGTGCACCATTGTAAGTTTATGATATTATAGTTTGGAGACAATATGTGTATGGTAGGAATAGTGTATATTAAACAAAACCATAGAGATGAATAGTTTATGTTGGTGCTCGATATTTATATCTTCAAATGTCTTCATTAAATACTAAAGTATTCTTTATCTTTACCAAGTAATCTTCTAAGATCATCTCACATACATGCAAGTTTGTGCTTCTCATGGTTTTCCCTAAGACACTTATAAAAGAGTGAATACATGTGTTCGAAATATACGAGGTTTATGGAAGCATTATCTAAAAAAATCAATAAGATATTACAACAATACATAGTTATCTTTAAATAGTGCAAACATATACAACTTGAATTTCCATAGTCCATTTTTATTGATTTTATTTTGGATTAAACCATGTTGAAGATTTTAAATATATTCTAACATATTTTTTATGGTGTAGTACATAATCAATTTGATTCTTGTATCCCCTCTTCATAATAGTCCTCTCTATCACAAATTTGCTTAGAAGTTATGAATTTTTGTGTCAAATAGAGGGGTTTATTGATTAGGGAAATATTAAGTCTAACTCTTCTCTATGTGCTAGTTTGAGAATCCTTGTGCCATGCTGGATGGCACATGGTTCCTTTACATTCAATATCATAGGCTCAACAAGATCATAGTGAAGAATTTACATTCTCTTCTATGCATCGATGATATATCAAATAGCTTTGTGGTGCATTTTTTAAAAAAATATTGACCTCAAATTAGAATATCATGAAGTATTAAGATGTTTGGAAAATTACATTTAGAACCAAGGATGGATTGTATGAATTTATGGTTATTCCCTTTGGATTGGAAAATGAACTAGCAACATTCATGTGCCTTATAAATGGTATCTTGTGATCCTTCACCATCTTTTATACGTCTATTTGGACGACATCCTCATATTCAACAAGACTTGAGAGGAACATGTGGAGCATGTCTCATGCATTTTGGACATTCTAAAGCAATGCAATAAAACATTAGCAAGTATACCTTTGGAATAATGTAAATCCAATATTTTGGATACATCATTAATTAAAGAATAATCTATGAAGATCTAGAGAAAATTAAGGTGATTTGAGATTCATCAACTTTATGCAACATCATCAAATTGTATAATTTTCTTATAAATTTGAACTTATACCACATGTTTGTCTTTGTATTATTGCATATTTCTCGGTTGCTAAGTCAAATTATGAGCACTAAGATAACATTCATTTGGACACTTACATAATATCACACTTTTGAGGAGCTCAAGAAACAAGTCTATGAACTACCTAGCATGCATACCCCTTTTGTACTCAAATTTGTGCATCTGACTGTGCACTCATCACAATTCTCAATAAATATGGGAATCTTGTTATTTTCCATTTAGATACATTCAACAACATGGTGTATTACTACTACACATTTATAAAAGAATTGTTTCCATTATAGAAGATACCAAATAGTGACATTGCTACATTATAGGCACGAAGATAATAATTCATTTTTATCATAAGACACTTTAGGTTTTACACATAGAAAAAGCTAGAGAATGTCTAACACCTAAAATTGGTGACCTACCCATATTAGTTCTATTTGATTATATAATCTAAGAAGGGGAATTCAATAAGGAAAAAAATTGCCACGAAACCACTAGTTCACATGCTCATATGGTGTTGGAATTATGTGACAAAAACTTCAACAATTAGAATCTAACCTCTACTAAAAAAACAAACTTTCATTGAGAATCATGTAGTGATTTCACAAGGTAAATAGGTTGGTGAATTTCATTAAGTGACAAGGGAATTTGTGTGTTCTAGAAATTAAGCCTTGCTAATGACTCAAATAGGAAGAAAACCACACTAAGAAAGTCAATCCCTTCTCCCCTACTTTGCAAGTTAGGGTGAAAAAGCTTAGGAACCATAGGCATATTGTGGATAATCACTAAACTAGAGGTTCTCAAATAAAATCTAGGATGCACTAGCTTAAAGTGGGAAATAAAACCTCTATTTTTTCTTTTTCAAAATTTCAAAGCTTGCCACACCTCTCATGGTATTAAGAAGATCAAGGATTGTCAAGCCATTCTCATGGATTTTTTGGATATTCTCTAGGATTTTGGAAAGTATTGTGATCAAGTTTTCACATCTGAGGAAAAATATTTCAAACAAGACCATGCTTTGTAGGAATGCTTCTAGCTTGTAAGATTTCCTCCTCACAACAAGACTTATGTGATCATTTTCTCTCTATTTCTAATCTCAAAGAGGTTGTGCTCATCATGACCAATGATAAGGCTTCTAGTTGTGATGGTTTTCCTTATGAATTCTACAAATTCCTTTGGGATTATATGGGTCAGGACATGCATAAATTTCATCTTGAATATTTCCACTCCTAGTCATTAGGAAAATTCATTAATAAAGGAAAGATAAAGTTCATACCTAAATTTGGAGATTTGGAAGATATCCGTAACTAGCAGCCTATCACCTTTTTCAATGTGTCATACAAGATCATTGCTAAAGCTCTAACTTTAAATTATGTCATTTCCTGAAAATTGTGTAGCCAAAGAAAATTGGTCTCATAAAATACATGCACATCCTTGATAATGTCATTATGATTTGGGTAGGTATAGAATCAACTAGATGCTCACAATAAAAGGCTCTATTCTTGAAATTTGATTTTTCCAAGGCTTATCATCACATTGAATGACCCTTTATTTTTTCCATTCTTCATACTCTGGATTTGGGTCTCACTTCATCCAATCTATTAACATGCTCTTTGTTGATGCCTTTTTCTTGCATCACCATCAATGACAACCAATCCAATACCTTTGGGAACTTTCACTCTATTCACTAGTGTTGTCCCTTGGGCCCTACCCTCTATGTGCTTGTGATTGAAGGTTTTGGATACCTCATAGCCTGCTCTATGTCTCAAGGGATGGTAAAAGATATTTCCTTACCTTGTCCATAAGCTCAAATTATCAATGTTCACTTTGTAGATGACTCATTCCTCACTCTTATTGAAGAGGAGAGAAATATCAATCACTCCTCAAATATTTGGATACTTTTTGGAAAGCCTTTGGTTTGACCATTTAGTGGAATAAGACTCAATGTTAAAAATAAATCTTCCTCCTCTCACTTTCTTGGTTCAAGGCCTTTAGTTGGAAATGGATTGGTCATGGAGAAATTTTTAGGTTCCTTGGCATTCCTTTTTCTTTTTAGCATTCAGAAGTATCCCTTTGACAATTAGTTATTTCCATAATTAAAAAAGTTGGTTTATTGGATCACGAAACCCCTCTCTTTAGTAGAGAAATTTTAATTTTGTTCCAAGATCCTAGCGACCACCCATGTTTATTATTCTTCATGTTGGGATCCTTCTAAGGCCTCTTACATGAAGCTGAAACAACTTCTCTATGATTTTTTCTAGGCTACTTAGAAAACCACAAGAGTTTCCATTAGGCTGCATGGGAATTTTGTTTTCCCCCTCCTAAATTTAGAGGTTTGGGGATTTTATCCATGCCATGCCAAAGTTTGGTTCTCTATTTCAAATGGATTATTTGTGCCCTTAATGGAGATGAAGCTTGGAAAATTTGGTTTGACGTTGTATCACCTCTGGGCATCCTTTTGGATGTTTAACTTTGAAGGGGATTAGGCTTCAAACCCTTCTCACCATGAAGAATTCAGTTCACATTGAAGGAATTTTTTCTATCAATAACATTTGGAGAGCTTGGGAAACCACAAAGACTTGGATTTTATGGAATGGTTTAGGCTTTGGTGATGGTATTTCTGTTAATCAACATAATATTTGATGGTCCTCATTTTCCAAGTCCAAGGTCACCCTTTGGTCAAATTTGCTTTGGTACATTCCTTGAGGTTCCACAAAAAGGGAATTTAATTTTTTCAAGATTTATTCTCCAAAATTTTTGAGTCTCATGTCATGGAATGAAAATAAGGCTAAGTTTTCCTTTCTAACTAGGATCACCAAACCTTTTGATACAACCATGGAGGCAATTTTGGTTGATATGGTTCACAAAATTGGTATCCAAGCACTAACTCACACAATTATAAACCTCAGCATGGATATCACTATTTCTCTCCCCTTCTACGCATGATTCCAATGTTAAGGAATTTGCAATTTGCAATTTTCATTTGCTAACATAGATTTCAGACCATTTGATTAGCTATTCTTGAACCAAAATTGGCCCACTTTGTCTAGGTATTTTTTCCAAGGCCTTCCTGTGGGGTCTCAAATTTCCCATTTGGGCATCTGAGTTCCTTGTTTCCCTTTTTATGGGTAGTCGTAGTATTTTAAGCATCTCTTCTAGTTTTTCCCTAAATCCTAGAAGCTCTAGACCTAGATTCATGATTTTTTCAATTCCTTTAGATCAAATCCTTTCTCCTTACATATGTTTCTATTGGGGGATTGGCCTCATATCCCTCACAAGGTTAACTAGATTTGGAATTATTTTAGGGTAGAGATTCTCTTTAACATATGAAAAGATACAAATTCTACAATTTTTGCTAATTTCTCTATTGATCATCATATTTCACTTTATTCTAAAGTTATTATTTGTTCTAATTTTTATTATAGATCCAAGTCCAAGCTATCAAAGTTTCCCTAGAAGTGTCTCAAATTTATGTGCTTCTTGACCATTGGGGTAATGTCCCTTATGCTATTACCAAAGTTCTCCCATCTCTCTCTTCCTCTTGGGGTCATTTGCCTCCTCGTAGGATCTCATGAGGACAAAGTCTTTTTGCTCGTGGCAACCAATATGGTTGCTCCCAAGTTTCTCCATCAGTTGTGAGAAGGGACCATGGACAATGAGGTTGGTTGTGACTTCCTTGTTAGTGGTCTACCACCCATAAGGGAAACCTATAGATGACCTATTGGTGGAGCTTCTAATTGATGCAAAAGCTTAAAGTGGGGAATAAAGCCTCTAAATATTCTTTTCAAGATTTCAAATCTTGCCACACCTTTCATGGTATTAAGTAGATCAAGTATTGCCAAGCCATTCTCATGGATTTGTTGGATATTCTCTAGGATTTTGTCAAGCATTATGTGCAATTTTTCACAAC
The DNA here is from genome assembly GCA_007258455.2 of Sequoia sempervirens. Taxonomy (NCBI): domain Eukaryota; kingdom Viridiplantae; phylum Streptophyta; class Pinopsida; order Cupressales; family Cupressaceae; genus Sequoia; species Sequoia sempervirens. Next base: position 68,546 of record VDFB02372172.1, on the reverse strand, counting down.
CAAGGAAAACTCTTTCAAACAAGACCATGCTTTGTAGGAATTACTCTAGCTTGTCAGATTTCCTCCTCACAACAAGCCTTTTGTGATCATTTTCTCTCTATTGCTAATCTCAAAGAGGTTGTGCTCACCATGATCAATGACAAGGCTTCTAGCTATGATGGCTTCCCTTGTGAATTGTACACATCCCTTTGGGGTTATGTGGGCGAGGATTTGCATAAATTTCATCTCGAATCTTTCCACTCCCAATCATTAGGAAAATTCATTAACAAAGGAAACATAAAGTTCAAACCTAAATTTGGAGATTTGGAAGATATCTATAACTAACTGCCTATCACCTTTTTCAATGTGTCATAAAATATCATTTCCAAAAATCTGGCTTTAAAAGTATGTCATTTGCTACAAATTGTGTAGCCAAAGAAAATTGGTTTCATAAAATATAGGTACATCCTTGATAATATCATTGTGGTTTGGGAATGTATAGAATCAGTTAGATGCTCACAATCGAAGGCTCTATTATTGAAATTTGATTTTCCCAAGGCTTATCATCACATTGAATGACCCTTGATTTTGGCCATGCTTCATGCTTATAATTTTGGTCTCACTTCATCCAATCTGTTACCATGATCTTTATTGATGCCTTTGCTTGCATCAACATCAATGACAACCAATCCAATGCCTTTGGGATCTTTTTCTCTATTCACTAGGGTTGTCCCTTGGCTCTTTCCCTCTATGTGCTTATGACTGAAGGTTTTGGATACATCATAGCCCACTCTATGTCTCAAGGGATGGTCAAAGATATTTCCTTACCTGATCATTGATATCAACTTGTCAATGACCACTTTATAGATGACTCATTTGTTGGTATGTGGTAGCTGATCATGCTATACTGTACACTCTTCTTGTATCCTTGCCAAGGTCTAGGGTTGGGTTGGGCCCCTGGCAGGGGTTTAGGGGCAACAACCCCCAAGATTTTTTTCCCATTTTTTTCACTTCATCACCAATAAAAGAAAAAACTGACTTTGTAGAATCCTAATTCTGGAAGCTTATAAAAAGATTGTTATAAGCGGTTGGGATGAGAGTTGTAGTATGGCATTATTCATGTAATTGTAATATGTTTTGCACTAGATAATATAATCATTGGATGGCTGTGGTTTTGTGGATGTAGCCCATATTGGGTGAACCACGTTAAATTCTGTGTTGTTTTGTTTCTGCTATAATTTTCTGTGTTTTATTTCTCTATTTTATTGATCATATATGCATTTAACTATTAGATATCTTCCTTCTAACCCTAACAAGTGGTATTAGAGCAAGGTTGTGTTTGGTTATCCTCTGTAGGAAGGTCTCATGGTTGAGTGGGAGTAATTGTAGACGAGGGTAAGTTGAAGGTTGAGAAGTTCAATGGGAAGAACTATCAGTTATGGAAGATGCAAATGGAGGACTACCTCTATCAGAAGGATTTATGGTGGCCATTGGAAGGGAAAACCAAGAAACCCTCAACAATGTCTGATAAGGATTGGGATATTTTCAATAGAAAGGCACTTGGTAGTATTCATTTATGCCTAGCACAATCGGTGGTGTTCAATATTACAACAATAAAGAAAATTCAAGAATTGATGGAAATCTTGGTGAAGTTATATGAAAAGCCTTCCACTTTGAATAAGGTATTTCTTATGAAGCATTTATTTAATATGAAAATGGTAGAAGGTGGGTCAGTTGCTAAAAATTTAAATGAGTTTAATATGGTAACTAGTCAATTAACTTCTGTAAATGTAAACTTTGATGAAGTTAGAGATCTCTTGATTTTGTGTTCTTTGCCTGAAAGCTAGAATAGCTTGGTAATGGTTGTTAGCAATTTTGTTTCTGGTTTGAATACATTGAAATTTGTTGATGTTGTTGGTGTTATTTTGAGCGAGAAAATTCATAGGAAAAGCTCAGGTGGAACATCCACATCAGGTAGTGTTTTGAATGTAGAAAGTAGGGGAAGAACAAAGGAGAGGAAACAATTCTTGAAGTCATGGGAATTCACAAGGAAAATCAAAGGACAAAAGGTCCCAATCTAGAGACAAGAGGGATTGTTGGTATTGTGGTAAGCCAGGTCATTTAAAGAAAGATTGTTCGTCTCATAAAAATAAAGGAGACAAAAAAAAAGGCAATAAAGAGGCAAATGTGGTAAGTAATAAATCTGATGAGGATGCTTTGATTCTTTCCCTTGATAATGTTGATAATTCTTGGGTGTTAGATTTAGAGCTTCATTTCATGCTACACCCCATAGAAGTTATTTTCTTGATTATGTCCAAGGGGATTTTGGGATAGTTTATTTGGGAGATAACGCACCCTGTTAGATTATTGGAAAGGGAAGAATCAATATTAAGTTGCAGAATGAGAATCATTGGCTACTACATGAGGTAAGGCACGCTCCAAAGTTAAGAAGATATTTAATTTTAGTAAGGCAACTAGATGATGAAGGTTGTGTTGTTACATTTAGTGATAAAAATTGGAAGGTTACAAAAGGTGCCTTAGTGGTAGAAAAAAGGTGTGAAAGTAGGCACCTTATATCTTTGTACAGGTCATACTATTCCTTCTACTTTAGCTATTGTAGATAAAAATCAATGTTCAGGAACAGTTGTTGCAGTTTAGTAGGCAAAAAATCAGACAGTTGCTATGGATTCCGAATCAACACTATGACATAATAGACTTGGGCATATGAGTGCAAAAGGTATGAAAGTATTTTATTCAAATAATTTTTACCAGGTCTAAAATGTGTTAACATAGATTTATGTGGAAGTTGTGTGTATGGCAAACAAAAGAGAGTTAGTTTTCTCAAGGATGGGAAGCAAAAGAAAAATGAGAAATTGGAGCTTGTGCATATGGATTATGGGGACCGGCTCAAGTATCTTCTCTTGGTGGTTCTTGGTATTATGTCACTTTTATTGATGATGCAACAAGGAAGGTATCGATTTATTTCCTTAGTTGGAAATCTGATGTATTTGAAACTTTTAGGAAATGGAGAAGCTTGGTTGAGAATGAGACAGGTAAAAATTTAAAATGTCTCAGATTTGATAATGGTGGTGAGTATTGCAACAAAGAGTTTGAAGATTATTGTTCCTCTAATGGTATTCGTAGGCAGAGAATGGTTCCAAGGACTCCACATGAAAATGGAGTGGCTAAGCGCATGAATAAAACAATAATGGAGCGTGCACAAACTATGAGATTGCATGCAAGGATACCTTTAAACATGTGGGTAGAGGCTGTAAACATTGTTGTTTATTTAATTAATAGAGGTCCTTCTAATCCTTTGGGTTATGGTATTCTAGAGGAAGCATGGACAAGTAAGAAGGTGAGTTATTATTTTCTCGAAACCTTCGGTTGTGAAGCATTTGCATGTGTAAATTATGAAAATAGAACCAAGTTTGATGCAAAATCAAAGAAGTGTATATTTTTTGGATATGGCATTGATGAATTCGGTTATAGGTTTTGAGATTTTGAAAATAAAAAAATTGTGAGAAGTAGGGATGTCATATTCAATGAGAAAGTGTTGTACAAAGATTAGTTGCAACGAAATGAGAAGAAAGAAAATGATTATGTAGTGTTGGATGATACACCAAACAATGATGTTAAAGTGGTTCGTCATGCTCTGCAACAACAACAACAAATACCACAAAATCCAATGAATGTTAGGCAATCCTTAAGGATAAGTAGACCTCCAAAAAAATATTCTTCATCTTTGTATTCTATTTTATTAACTAATGTTGGTGAACCAAAATGTTATGATGAAGATATGCAGGTGGATACCAAGGTTCAGTGGGAGCATGGAATGGGAGAAGAAATGGACTTCTTAATAAAAATCAGACTTGGGACTTATGCAAGTTGCCTGTAGATAAAAAGGCTTTACCAAACAAATGGGTTTATAGGCTGAAAGAGGAGGATGGAGGTAAGAAAAGATTAAAAGCTAGGTTAGTTGTATATGGATTTGTATAGAAAAAGGGTATTGATTTTGATGAATTTTTTTTCCCATTGTTAAAATGACTTCTATATGAATTGTTTTAAGTACTGTGGCTACTAACGATTTGCATTTGGAACAACTAGATGTTAAAACAGTTTTTCTCCATGGTGATTTGGAAGAGGAAATATATGGAACAACCACAAAGATTTGAGGTCAAAGGTTAGGAGAAATTGGTGTGCAAATTGAAGAAAAGTTTATATGGCTTGAAGCAAGCACCTCAACAATGGCATATTAAATTTGATAGCTTTATGGCCGAGCATGGCTGTAGTTAGTGTAATTCAAACCATTGTATTTTTTTTAAGAGGTTAGATGACGATAACTACATTATTTTATGTTTATATATTGATGATATGCTTGTAGCGGGGTCTAACATGGATCACATAAGGGAGTTAAAATAATAGTTAGAAAATTCATTTGCTATGAAGGATTTGTGGGCAGCGAAACAAATCATTGGTATGAAGATTACAAGAGATAGGAAAAACATAAAATTGTTTTTATCTTAGATTGATTATGTTGAAAAGGTGTTGCAGAGATTTCATATGGAGAATGCAAAAGCTGTCAACACACCTTTTCCAAGCCATGCCAAATTGACTAAGGATATGTGTCCAAAGACACAAGAGGAGGGAGAAAAAATGTCCAAGGTACCATATGTTTTAGTTGTAGGAAGTTTAATGTACACCATGGTATGCACAAGACCTAATATTACACATGTTGTAGGAGTTGTTAGCAGGTATATGAGTCATCCTGGAGTTGAGCATTGGAATGCAGTAAAATGAATTCTTAGGTATTTGAGAGGTACATCTAATAAATGTTTATGTTTTGGGAGCTCTAATACTGATTTAAGAGGCTATGTTGACTCAGATTTGGCAAGGGATATAGATACCAAGCAGAGTACCATAGGTTATGTATTTACAGTTGGTGGGACAACAATGAGTTGGATTTCTCAATTGCAAAAGGTGGTTGCTTTATCCACCATGAAGGCAGAGTATGTTGTTGCAACAAAGGCAACAAAGGAGATGATATGGTTGCAACTTTTCATAGAAGAGTTGGGAAAAAAATAGGCTAAAAATAATTTGCTTACAAATAGCCAGAGTGCTATACATCTTGTAAAGAATTCTTCCTTGCACTCTAAAACCAAACACATACAGTTGAGATATCATTTCATTTGGTTAGTGTTGGAGAATGGACAAGTAAACTTGGAAAAGATACATACAGATGTAAATCCAGTGGATATGTTTACAAAGGCAATGGCAAGGGAGAAGCTAAACTCCTCTTCAACTTCAATTGGTCTTCATGGTTATAAGTATAACAGTGCAACAAGGTTCAAGGTGCTTATTTCTAGTGGGAGTTGTAAGTGTAGCGGTGTCATCCAAGATCAATCTCCAAGTGGGAGATTGTTTGGTGTGGAGCCTAATCAGTCTCCAAGTGGGAGATTGTTGGTATGTGGCCACTGATTATGCTATATTGTACACTCTTCTTGTATCCTTGCCAAGGTCTAGGGTTGGGCTAGGCCTCGGGTGGGGGTTTGGGGGCAATAGCCCCTAAGAAATTTTTTTTCCCATTTTTCGCTTCGTCACCGACAAAAGAAAAAATTGACTTTGTAGAATCCTAATTCTGGAAGATTCTAAAAGGCTTGTTATAAGCAGTTGGGATGGGAGTTGCATTATGCATTATTCGTGTGATTGTAATATATTTTGCACTAGATAATAAAATCATTGGATGGTTGCGGTTTTGTGGATGTAGCCCATATTGGGTGAACCATGTTAAATTTTTTGTGTTGTCTTGTTCCTACTATAATTTTTTGTGTTTTATTTCTCTGTTTTATTGATCAAATTTGCATTTAACTATTAGATATTTTCCTTCTAACCCTAACACCATTCCTCACTCCCATTAAAGAGAAGAAAAATATCAAACAAGCCCTCAAAAGCTTGGATACTTTTAGGAAAGCCTTTGGTTTGACCATTTAGTGGAATAAGACTCAATGTTACAACAATCATTCCTCCGCTCAATTTTTTGGCTTAATTCCTTCAGTTGGAAATGTATTGGTCATGGATAATTTTTTAGGTTCCTTGGAATTCCTTTTGCTTTTTAGTACTCATAGGCATCCCTTTAGCAATTAGTTATTTTCATAATTAAAAAAAAGTTGTTCTATTGGATTGAACAAAACTCGTCTCTTTAGCAGGGAGATTTTAAGTTTGTTCCAAGTTCTTAGCAGCCACCCATGTCTATTATTCTTCATGTTGGGACCCTTCTAAGGCCTCTTACATGAAGTTTTAAAAGCTTCTCTATGATTTTCTCTGGGCTTCCTCAGAAAAAAACACAATAATTTCTATTAGGTTGCATGGGAATTTTGTTGTCTCCCTCGTGAATTTGGAGGCTTGGGGATTTGATCCATGCAACACCAAGGTTTGGTGCTCTTTTCTAAATGGATTATTCATGCTCTTAATGGAGATGAATCTTGGAAAATTTTGGTTTGATATTGTGTCACCTTTGGGCATTATTTTGGATATTTAACTTGGAAGGCGATTGGGCTTCAAACCCTTCTTGCCATGAAGAATGTAGTTCACTTTGAAGGTAAATTTTCTATCAATAGCATTTGGAGAGCTTGGGAAACCACAAATACTTGGATTTTCTAGATTGGTTTAGGCTTTGGTGATGGTCTTTCCATCAATCAACATATAATTTGATGTTCCTAATTTTGCAAGTCCAAGGTCATCCTTTGGTCATACTGCCTTGGGTGCATGCCTTGTGATTTCACGAGAAAGGAATTTAATGTATGCAAGATTTATTCTCCAAAAATTCTATGAGTCTCATACCATGGAATGAAAATAAGGTCAAGTTTTTCCTTTCTAACTAGGACCACCAAACCTTTGATACAACCATGGAGGTAATTCTAGCTAATATGGTTCACAAAATTGGTATCCAAGCATCACCTTCCACAATTATTATCCTCAACATGGATATTATTGGATCTCTCACCATCTACACATGATTCCAATATTAAGCTAGAGATGACATTTGCAATTTGCAATTTTCACCTGATAACACAAATTTCAAACCATTTGATAAGCTATTCTGGAGCCAAAATTGGCCAACTTTTTCTGGCATGTTTTTTCCAAGGCCTTCCTATGGACTCTCGAATTTCCCATTTGGGAATCATGGCTCCTTGTTGCCCTTTTTGTGGGTATTCATAGTATTTTAAGCATCTCTTCTAGTCTTGTCCTAGAGCCTAGAAGCTCTATGCCTAAATTCATGATGTTTTCAAGTCCTTCAAATTAGAGCCTTTCTCCTTGTATATGGTTCTTTTGGGGGATTAGCCTCATATCCCTCACAAAGTTAACCAAATTTGAAATTCTTTCAAGGTAGAGACTCTCTTCAACATATGAAAAGATAAAAATTATACAATTTTTGCTAATTTATCTATTGATCATCATATTTTACTTTATTCGAAAGCTATTCTTTGTTCTAATATCTTATTATAGATCCAGGTGCAAGCTAACAAAGTTTTCATGGAAGTGTCGCACCTTTAGGTGCTTCTCAACCATTGGGGCAATGTCCCTTATGTTATGGCCAAAGTTATCCCATCTCTCTCTTCCTCTTGGGGTCACTCGCCTCCTCACATGCTCTTGTGGGGATGAAGTCTTTTTGCTTGTGGTAACCAAGATGCTTGCTCCCAAGTTTCTCTATTGGCTATTAGAAAGGACCATGGTCAACGAGGTTAGTCATGACTTGTTTGTTAGCATTGCGCCTCTCTGCCACCCATAAGGGGAACCTCTAAATGACCTACTGGTGGAGGTTCTAATTGATTTGATTTTAGAAAGTTTTTTCAACTGACTCTTGCAATTTCATTGGTCCATGAAAGTGAAGATGAAGATAAAGAAAAAGAAAAATATGATGAGGATTGAGACCCTCTTGTTGACACCCTAGACCTATAGATGGATGAGGTAAACTACGGGATCAAGACCCACCTCCTCCCCCTTTGCTACTATTGTTGCCACCTAGTGGCTTATTTTTATATATTTTATGATTCGAGTGTTGGCTTTGTATAGATTCTAGGGATGTGAATTTATATCCACTGATATTTTTTTGGATGTGTAATATTATTTTTTATAAATGATAAATCAAACACCTATTCATAAACAAAAAATCTAAACTTTTAGTTAGCCTCTTTTAAAAATTAAAAATAATAAAACTAATCAATTACAACGTTTATCTTATATAGGTGGACAATCGATGATTGAAAAAAGAGAAAAATAGAAGATTCAACCTCTTCCCAAGAATTTAGTTTTTTATTACTATGTTTACATATGTAATAAAGTAGTTACAAATTATAATTTATCTAACAACATTGTGTTTCAATGTAGGCGAATGCCAATACTTTAAAAGAAAAAGGTGCAAAGTAGAATATAACTTACAAAGACAAAAATACATTCTTATGGAACTTTGATTAACACAAAATAGGTACTAAATCTTAATTTCAAATTGAAGGAAAGCAAACCATTTAACCACAATCAGTTCTATCATATTATCATACAATGGCATGTGACTATTGAGATTCTTTAGAAGGAAAAATGAAGAAATTCAACAAAATTTGAAAAATTGTTGAATAACACCTCTATCTAATTATAAGATATAATGATTATCTATACAAATCAAAATTCATATTTGTAATCAAAACATGTATAGATTTATATGTTATATAACTAATTATATAGTATTAAAATACATTTAAATTTTACTTTTAATTTTCCATTGATGTAGCCCTTGAATTTCCTACAAATACAAGTGCTAGTATTGCCCAAAACAATTATCTTAAATGAGTTTTCTAAATTCTTACCTAGAAGATTCCTATTTACAACTGATTATTGAAAGAATGTCTATCCAACATTCTAAAAATCATATTATATTTTGAATTTCAATTAATTAATAAATATATACCACTAATTCTTCAAATGTCGCGGGGTTGGTAAATGTGATTTTCTAAAGAAAATGTCTTGTGTTGTCGTGTCTGCAAAAAGTAAAGTGGGAATAGTTAAATTGTTTAAAAAATTCAAACAAATTCCATAAATTCCACAGTACTGCAAAATTATATACCACTAATTCTTCAAATGTCACGGGGTTGGTAAACGTGATTTTCTAAAGAAAATGTCTTGTGTTGTTGTGTCTGCAAAAAGTAAAGTGGGAATAGTTAAAATGTTTAAAAAATTCAAACAAATTCCATAAATTCCACAGTTCTGCAAAATTATATACCACTAATTCTTCAAATGTCGCGGGGTTGGTAAATGTGATTTTCTAAAGAAAATGTCGGTGTCTGCAAAAAGTAAAGTGAGAATAGTTAAATTGTTTAAAAAATTCAAACAAATTCCATAAATTCCACAGTTCTGCAAAGACTGTAGCGAGTGCTATACTATTATTTAATTTTTTGGGGGTAATTTCTATCCTGTGGCAGTTTAATGGGAAGAGGTTTCTGGTATAGTTGAACCCTTAACATATCTGTGTAATTCAGTGGTAATCTTAAAAAGCAGAGCCTACTCCAATACCCACGATGGACGAAGAACAAGACATTGTGATTGTAGGAGGAGGCGTTGCAGGGTTAGCCACTGCACTTGCTCTCCATAAGTAAGTACTGCTACAATTTTTCATATTTCCATTTAATTAAAAGATTCAGTATCTTACAGAGCCAGTGTAGGGTGGGAGTGAAGAGCTTGGTACTTGAGCGCGCTGATTGCCTTCGAACAGCTGGCGCTGCCTTCCTCATCTGGCCTAATGGCTGGAGAGCACTTGATGCTCTCGGTGTATCAGATACCCTACGCCCATTTTACTCTCAACTTGATGGGTAATTTAGCTTAACTGACTGTATCTTCACTTTCATCTGAGGAGTAATGCGGAAATTTATTTCTAAGATGTGGGTGTGCAGGATTCGGGGATCTACAATTTACTCTGGAGTCTGCAAGAATGTCCTTCTGAAAAGTGGAGGCAAAGGGTAGGTAAAAGGGTGTTTACTTGAAACAGGCAAACATGATCATTCTTCTAATTTTTCTGTAACTGTTAATTGAAAAAGTTGTAATTGATCATGCCGTTGTATAACGAGGAAATTCATATGATTTTAACTTATTGCGGCAAAAATATTTATACCGCCAATATATATAGAAGGGGGCACCTGTCGTCTGAAATGGTGGGGCTGAAAGTTTCCTTCATCTGTTTAAGGATTTCATTGGATTTTTGATAAAAATACGCAAGTAAAACTTTGTAGAGACAACTTGATAAGTGGTACACCTATAATTACTCAGCCAGTGTTGCCATGGAGGTTTTTACAGCTACAGAGTCCAATAAAAAACAAGTTTCTACACCTTTATATCCATTTTGAAAATTTTAATTTAAAAATTTATTTCTGTCATTTGGCAACTAAACTACTCAAGAAACCTCAGCTTGTGCTTTAGATTTCCAGCCCTTTTTTTGAGCACCCACTAGAAATTTCCCTCTCGAAAGAGCTAGTAACATGGATGCTCTGTAACAGATAGGGAAGGTTTTGTTTGATCTTGTTTCAAATTTCCAAACATTTTATGAAGCCACTCATAGAGGATAAATAGAAGCTGTAGTGGCCTCCGTGGAATGGCATCCTTATTTACCCAATTATGTATAAATAGTATGCAACTCTTTAATAGACTTGTAAATCCAGAAAAATGCTCTTAAATTTTCTCTATAGCACCCACTAAATTTTTTTTAGTTAGACCCCTCCATAAGACTACAGCCTGAGAACGAACAAAAAAACGCATCTCTAATAAAGAACCAGTTGTTAGAATTGAAAATGAGATGTTTTATCAAAAATGCAAAGTGCTCTTGTGTATTCAGGAATTCAAGTATGAAACTGGAATCTCGGTGCATAGAAAGAATGGCACTTTTGGAAGCGCTAGCCAAGGAATTGCCTGAGGGGAGCATCAGATTCAACTCCAAAATCGTTTCTCTACACAGAGACACACTCTCTCATTTCACCACGCTAGAGCTTGCAGACGGAACATCCCTCACAGCAAAAGTAGAGCTTTCTGGCCTTGACCTATTTTCTCCATAACAAGAAAATAAAGCTTTTCACTCAGCTTTTCCAGAAGCTCTATTTCTTAAAATATAGCTTCCTTACTCTGAAATAGTTGCAGATTGTGATAGGATGCGATGGAGTGTACTCAGTGATTGCAAGATGGATGGGCCTCCCACCGGCCAAATCAACCGGACGCGTTACCATTAGGGGCATGGTCACATATACAGAAGGCCATCATTTTGAGAAGCTCATGGTACGGGTTTGGGGTAAAGGAGTAAGGGCAGGGTTTCTCACTTGCAACGACAAAAAAGTTTACTGGTTTCTAAGTAGGAGATCCCATTCACAAGGTACTGGGGGTTTTGCTAAGGTTTGAATTTTATTAGTTAAATTTTTATTTCTGGTGTTCTTTCCAAAGTAACTATTAAATTCAAGAAGATTAATTATCCATGTACCCAACATGCTAAAAATCTTCACTCACAAAATTATTCATTCCCTATTGCTATTGTATCATAATTAGCTTGAATCTGACCTACTGAGAGCAAAAATCTTCAGTCAGACAATTATTTCATTCTCATTTCCTAATTTATTATAAGTAGCTCAGATCTGGTCTTCAATTGACCATTATATTAAATGGAATAAGATCGATTATCTATATACTAGGTACCAATGAGAAGTAAATCTTCAGTCAAACTTATTTCATTCTCTGTTGCTATTTACCATGACTAGCTTGCAATCTAACCTTCAACTCGATTTTTTAGATGAAGAGATATGTGTGGATGCTGAGAGGATTCGACATGCAACTCTAGAGATGGTTAGAGATTTCCCTGAGCCTATTGAAGAGCTAATAAAATCCAGCCCAGCAGAGAGCATTAGTATGGCAGATCTGAAGGTGAGGTGGGTGTGGCCATGGGAGTGGGGAAGAGGGATGGAAAAGGGAAAGGGAAGCGTAACCATTGTTGGAGATGCCTTGCACCCAATGACGCCTGATCTTGGTCAGGGCGCCTGTATGGCTCTAGAGGACGCTGTCCATCTGAGCAGATGCTTAGAACAAGCCATCAAATCTGTAAACATGGCGGAGTGGGGAGAAACCCAGGTGGAAAAGATTGAATCTTGTTTCAACAAATATCTACAGGAGAGGAGATGGCGAGTATCTGGTATTGCAAGTGCTGCATTTGTGATAGGATTTATACAGGAGGGCTCTTCAAGACTTATGCGTTTTGTTCGTGATTGGATTTTCTTCCCTTTGTTCTCTGTGAAATATCATCTCTACTTTGTACACTCTTGACAGTGGAGCTCTCTGCCCATCTTCATTACCACTTTTGGTTCCTTTGTTCAAGACCTGAAAAAAGACCAACTCCTTACTTCATCTTATGAAATGGACAGTTGTGCGGCTTTCGCCAAATGAATTACAAGCTACCTAGAAGACGTAATGCATGAGTGGAAGCTTGGTTATTGGCAGTTGTGTGCATAGGGGAGAAGACCCAGTAGCCGCCAGGGCTAACTTCGCGCAACCGTAGAATTCAAACCGTATGTCGAATCGGAAAAAAAATTTATGGGTTTTTTTCGCACATGAGTTAAGTGCTTATAACTAAGGTTTCAGCTTCTGGGCAATTCGATTGAATGCGGGAGCATTGGATATGCACGCGGAGGTAAAAAAGTCACCTTTTAGAGGGCTGTCCCAGTAGCCGCTCGCTCTAATTTCAATCAATTAGAGCTGTTTTAGCACTTAAATCCCACTTAAATCAGTCACTTTAGCACTTAATGAGCGGCTATTGGTGTTTTTGTAATTAGTTATTCAATAACATAAAGTTTTTTAATGGATCAAAGTCAAATTTTTTTTGGGGGGTTAAGTGAACATGGAGGTGGCGGTTATTCAATGGGCGGCTACTGGCTCTTCTCCCCTAGTTTGTTATATTTAGCATTTTCAAGTTTCGAAAAGGTTGATGTTCTTAGATGTAAATGTGAATGTCCTAACTGTTTGGAAATAAGAATTCCTACAATGTCTTTTATTTAATGAAAGTATTTTAAATAGTCGTAGTTGCTATTAAAATTAAAAGTTGAGGTCCGTAGAAGAAAATTTACTCCAATTTAGAGGTTAAATAAGTGTAATAGTGAAATTAGTATATTCATATCATTTGTATTTAGTTTTATGTTCATTTTAATAGAATGTCTATAATATAAATATATATTGATAAGTGGTGTGGTATTGTGTTAGGTTTGGCATACACAACGATCTTATCTATCCCTATTTCCTATAAGTTATATTCATTTCCACACATTTCACCAGTTAACCCTCATTTATTACACCTCATTCACACTCACTTCAATACATTCACTCCTTGTCTCGAGATTTTCATTTCCATGTTTAGGTTTATGTTTGCATTGCTTGAGATTAGTCCCATGACACACAATAATGAATCTCAAATTCAAAATTTAACTTTCTCAACCTTCTTCACAAGTCATTGTGAGCCAACTTGGTACACGTTTGTATGACATGGTGTTATGTCTTGGTATTTAAAGACATTCAATGTGACATTAATTCATATGTAGAATTTTTAGGAATAAAAAAGCAATGTAGAGTGCATTTTAGTTTTCTAAGGGACAAAGAATCAAAATCTACATTTCACATATATTTGTGTATAATGTCTTCAAATATTTGCTCAAAGTTGTAAAGAAAATTGATCCAAGGATCTAACCAAGGAGAACTTGACCCTAGTCATCCAACAAATTTCCTTACAGTATTTATAAACACTATAGTCCTTACTAGCTCATAAGAAATTAGAGATAAAGCTAAATAAGTTCCAAAAGTTTGCATTTTATCAATTCAAATCCACACATCAAATATTAAATCTACAACAATTGAAATCAAACCTAGAATGCTCAAGATTCATCCTCAAAGTTTAATGTGCATGTTCACATTTTGAGATAGTCATTAGATTGAGAGCAATAAATTTCACTACCTTGGTGAGTAATTCCACCATGATGTTGGTATAAATCTTCATCATTGTTCCTAGATTAAGTACTTAATTCATCTCATTTAATTTTCACATTTATTATTCTTTATTTATTGATCCAACTTTAAAATTAATCTAGATTAATTGTGCTTAATTATTTGTATTTATTTAATTCTTTACATTTTTTATGAACCTAAATTTGCTTATATGACCTAAGGATCCCCCTTATGATTTTAATATAGATATAAATTTTGACTAATTAACATCCTTTTCATATTCAGTTAGGGTTTGAATTTTTTTTCATATTTGTGTTTCATAGTTATATATGTATTATAGGGACTGAGCTCCATTGAGTGACATTGCTTTTACCTATCCTACCATTCATTGTTAACATCTTTAAGGTTTGTTTTCATGTATGATTAGTGATTAATTTTCTACTTTATATCAATCCTTATCTCATACCACTTATTCATCTTTGGGTGTTTGTTACATAATCTTTGGAATCTTAATCCAACTACCCTTGGATTAATCTTCAATGTTACATCTTTTCATCATGGAATATCAAAGTACCTTGTCTTTAACTACTATTCATCCTTCTAATATAGAGATAATTTGTGACATGCAACCCTTTTATTCTTGATTCACTAATGGGATTTTTTCAAAAGGATATGATCATATTGTCTATAAAATATTTATATCATCATATAAGTGAAAGAAAATAAACTACAAAATAAGTAGAATTTAACCTCCCTAATGTATACTAATTAAAATGACAATTATAATTTACATCATTTAAGAAAATAAATAAGAATGCAATAAACTTATATTGACTTAATTAAATACATTAAAGCTTTGTTGTGCAAAAAAGAAACTACTTTTAGAAAAGAAGCTAGACTAATCTAGTAAGAGCAATATGCCAAAAGACAAAGGTGATAAAATGTGTCCCTAGTTAGGAAGGTTGATGATTCAAATGCTAAACAATGGCCATACAATGTTTGTCAAAGTAATGGTGAATCCACATGTAGAACAATTTATCAACAAAATCCAAAGAAACCTCCCATAAATGAGAGTTGTAACGAAAATGTTGAATTGTCTCACAAAAAGTAATTACAATAATAATACAATGGAAATAAATAACTTTACTTTATTAGCATGGTAAAAAGGCTTAAAAGATACAAGATTATGCCAATTGTCTTAATCCTATGAAGTGAGACATAAAAGTAAAATAAACCTAAGTAAGCTTACAAGAATAAGGTGTGAATAGGTCCTAAAGTCTAACCTATTAGATAAAGTACTATATGTTGACGTGTTTTACAGTCACATGAAACTCAAATAAAATTCACAAAAAAAATTACCTCTCTTGAAAGATAATTATATTTAGAAATATAATTTTATTATCCCAAGGCTTGAGTTTTAGGTCTTGACTGTCTACATCACTCAAATGTTCATCATGTACTATTTTAAAATAGAATTTATGGTTTGGGAGTCTTAAGAGCATGATGAATTTATGAGAGATAGATAAATATTTAACAAAATTTCATCCAAAACACATGGATCAATTGTTATTACAAAGGATTTGTAAAATTATCAATACTTTGATCAATTCTTCTAAATGATTGAAGAAAATAAAAAAAGGGAAAGGGAAGGGAGGAAGGGTTTAATTTTTTTTTTCAAAAAAATTGCACAAATATATTCCAAAATCATATTAGGACACCATAACCAATTTATGCTTCACCAAAATTACTCAAGTACACAAATGGTGTAGACTTCAAAGAAAAATCCCAAATTAAGAAAGGGATCACAATATACATGACCAATTGTGCAATATTATGATATTTCTCAATAGTGAAAATAGATATGTGCAAGTCACTTTAAATTTAAAAAGTATGACTTGATCGATGTCATAATTACAAGTTTGTAAGTATACACGATTAAAAATATTGATCTAACTTAAAGGAACCCATGAAGGAAGAAAAATAACAATTATTCATTATATGCCCCACAATGATCAACAATTTCTAGTCCCATAGATAACATAATGATAGCCCTTTTATAGAAATAAGGCACCAAAATTAGTTATATATTAATGACCTAGATTTCATTATGAAAGAAAATAGTTGCAATTTGAAAGACAATGAATATTCTAATGGTATTGGCATCTTTAATCTCCATCCCTTTTGGATGCAAATAATCAATGAAAATATATTCTCTACAAACAACTTGATTGGAGGAAGATGGAAGCAAGAATCCCATAGGGAAGGTTGGAAGTTGAAACTTCACAGAACAAGCTAGGGAGCAAAGTTCTGTTGGCCAAATACTTATGTTGATGTTCACCTTTTTTGATAAGCTATATGGATAGAATATTTACATTGGAATAGAAATTGGGAGCTCCAATAGACTGCAACTTAACATTATTTACAAAGAAAGAAATTCAATTTACCAAATATCCTATACTTTACAAAATAAATGGAAAATTTTACTTAAAAACTAGGAAAAAATCATGGGAATCTCTTTGTCATTTAAAGCACATAGGAAGTAGGTGAGTCGTTAATGTTGTAGGCAAGAGAAACCACTTGCAATATTTTGATTTGGAATCATACTTGTAATTTTTTTGTTGTGAAATTATTTTCATCTAAGAGGCGACCTTTTGCAATAAGCCTTTTACCACTAATGCACATAGGAAGTAGGTGAGTCGTTAATGTTGTAGGCAAGAGAAACCACTTGAAATATTTTGATTTGGAATCATACTCGTAATTTTTTGTTGTGAAATTATTTTCATATAAGAGGTGACCTTTTACAATAATCCTTTTACCACTTTTAATAATTCCTTTGCAAACCTTTTAAAGTGAACTGACCCTTTTATAAGTGCTTAAAGCTCATTATCTGGATAGGCTCAATTTCTCTGTAAATGAACCTTTTGTAATTTAGTTTTATCTTCAACTAGTCAAGCACAAAATTCCAAGTGAACAAGTTTGTTTATGCTTAGTGGATATTGGGTTCAAATGAACATATCTGATGGTGACATCATCAAACGATATGATGATGTCAACATGAGGTAATCATATGCCAAGTGAAAAGGATATATGGATTACATTAGCATGATGTAATGTTGATGTGATCATGGTATAGTCAATGGAAAAATCCAAATGAATTGGTTTATTGGACTATTTCAAAATGTCCTATTTGGATGAAAAGAAATTCTACAATTACATAGTGATGTATGAATGATGTCATTATGGTATGGATTATGGAAAATTCTAAGTGAACTAGTTAAGTGGATGATTCATAAAAGTTATGGTTAGTTAGAGAAGGAAACTTTACATTAGAAGAAGTGATATAATGATGATGTCACTAGGGTATGATATTCATGAAATCCCAACT
Organism: Sequoia sempervirens; assembly: GCA_007258455.2. NCBI lineage: Eukaryota > Viridiplantae > Streptophyta > Pinopsida > Cupressales > Cupressaceae > Sequoia > Sequoia sempervirens. Next base: position 51,175 of record VDFB02372172.1, on the reverse strand, counting down.
AAATTGGTTCTACATTTTTCTATTGAGGATCAATTTTAGATAGGCTTCAAATTTCTACAAATAATTTCATCTCAATTTGTTTGTTAAATGGTTAGATGTGGAAAAATTTAAGTGAACAAATTTGTTTGACTTCACTTGGTGTAGTTCAGATGATGTTCAAATCTCAAGTATTAAATCCCACCTTATAAATAATTAAATGGAGAAAAATGCTATGGAACTAAAATTATATTATTTTATCTAGTGGGTTCAAATACGCCTCAGAATTCTACATTCATTTAAATTTGGTCTATGCCTTATTGATTGAGGGAAATTTAAGTGAACTGATTCATTTTATATTCTAAAAGTTGTAGTTCACTTGGGTCCCAAACTCTCACAATCAAGGAACTTTATGAAACTTCCTAATTGAATTGGTCATGCGGGAAATGTTGGGTGAAGTAGCCTTTGGATTGGTTTGAGGTATAAAATTCACAAGAAAATTTATTTCTTGTCTTAACTGATTTTGAGAAACTTCCAAAAGGACTAGGGACTATTTTTTATTCTCTATTGAACCATGATGGAATTTTTTCTCTTGGGGCAACCAATTTTGGGAACCTAGCTAACTTTGAAAATACTAACACTAGGGAAACAAGCTAAACCTAAGAAAAATAAAGGAGGTTCACACTTTGCTAAAATAAAAATGGTGTGTGTTGTGAAAAATGTACAACACTACATTCACAAAAAAACCACTCTAACATACAACTTAGGGAGGCACTAAATTAAGGCATGAAAAAATAAGAATTAGTTCCTAGTAATTAAGCCTAATAAAGTTCCCATGTACAAATAAATAAATCTCTCGTAATAAAAGAAAAGCAAAAAACATCATGGGAACAAATCCTCTCAAAAAAGGAGATGAATAATATGAACTAGGACTCAAGAAGCCCCCCTTCCCCCCCCCAAGGATAGCTTCCTTCAACCCAAGCATCAATTGTAACTGAAAATAATAGGACAATGCTAAAGGTTTAGTGAAGATGTTTGCAACATGCTCCTTATTAGGAAAATACTCTAAGGAGAGATGCTCATCATGGATAAGTTTTTGAATGAAATGCATGTGTATCTTGATGTGGTTCATCCTCTGATGGTCAACTAGGTTGCATGCAATATCAATGACACTTTAGTTATGGCACCAAAGAAGAGTGGGACTATTAGATGCTAGATCAAACTTCGTCATGATCTATTGAAGCCATAAAACCTCTTGGATAGAAAGAAATACACCTTATACTTAGCCTTGATGGATGAAAATGCAATAGTGGTTTGCTTCTTGCAAGACCATGCAAATAGACCAAAAACAAGGAAACATATAAGCCCAAAAGTGAACTTTCATGAATCGACATCACCTCCCCAATCCAATTCAATGAAGCCTACTATCTATGAAGCTCCTGGTATGTATTGAATTTCAAAATTTTTAGTGCCCCAAACATACTTTAAAATGTTCTTGATGCCTTCCAATGAATCTCATGAGGATCATGGAAAAAATAGACCTGTGATAAGACCAAAAATAAAGGTGATATTAGGATGTATGTGTGAAATACAAGATTTCCCACCAACTATCTATATAAAGTGGCATCAATGCTAAGTGTGATGCAAGTGGTAGCTAATGTGACACTTAAATGAAATGGTGTAAGAGTTCGATTACATTCACCCATGTGCAAAAACTATGAAGTAGATTAATGGCATAATTTTGTTGATGTATTAAAATACCCTCATTAGATTGAAGAATCTACAATTTTTTTCTAATCTATAGAGATAACCTCAATAGAAGTTAAAGAACCTATAGAAAAAGAAAGAAGTGAAAAATCCCAGTATTTGTTATGTCAAAGTGCTCCATTAATGAGTGTCATATATCTTGAAGCATGGAGGAGATACTAGTGAGAATCAAATCATCTTAAGTACAAGACTAGTGTCAAAAGATCAACTCCATGTCTTTGAGTATACATGATGTGATTAGAGTGGAAACATGTGAAACTAGATGCAAGTAGGAAACCATATATCTTCTCATACCAAGTCCTAGGGGCTTATTTTAGGCCATGCAAATACCATCATAACCTATCAATAGGAGAAAAGTCCATGAATTCTAGAGGTTTCTCCATTTATATCTCCCCATGAAGATGACCATTCAATAGAACACTCTTTACATCCATATGGTAAATAGGCCAACCCTAAGATGCAACAAGAGAAATGAGGCCATCTTGGTTATAGATGCAAATATCTTAAAGTAGTCAATACCCTCAACTTGTGAAAAAACCCTTAGCATGAGACATGTACCTTATACCACCCATTAGAACCATATATTACATACTTATTATGATACACCCACTTTCATTGAATCATCTTTCTTCCCTTAGGAAGATAAACCAAATCCCATGTGTGATTCTTCATCAAAGAAGAAAAACCCTCATTTATAGCATGATCCCACTCTAGAATACTATATTCCTCTAAAAGAATATGTGGATCAATAGATATAGAATGAATTAGAAGACATGTGTTGAAATACTAGGAGTGATCATGTGGTGAGAATTCATAAGATCACCAACTAAAGATCCAAAGACCTCCTAAATAGTATTGTGGGTACATTGAGGTAGAAAATGAGTGATAGGATGCATAAGTGGTGGAATAGGAGGTGGTGGTACATAACCATCATCAAAAGTATCCTCTAGTGTGTAGGTATCCTAATGAGATAAAGAAGGTACAATAGATGTGAGAAAGAAGAAGTGGATGTAGAGTTTGACTATGGGAAACTAGAAATCTCTATGAAAGTAGACATCTTTCATAGTAGGATTAAAAAATTGATACTTGACTTCACATCCTTACAACAGCCAATAAAAATGAATGGTTGATTATTCTTCTCCATTTCCTTATACCAACCATCTAATAGGAATGTCCAAGCCTCACTACCAAATACCCTGAAGAAGGAAACACAAGGCATGATATCTTACCAAGCCTACTTTGGAGTAGTATGTAGAACTACCTTGTGGGGAATGAAATTCTAAATATAGTTAGAAAAAAATATTTCCTTAGCCCAAAAGGAGGGATCCATAGATCAAGATTGAAGTATACAATTGGCCATATTCTTTAGTGATATGTCCTTTCATTCAACAACACCATTCTACTAAGTATTTTAGGGAAATAAATATTAATGATGAAGGCCATGCTTAGTGTAGTAGTATTAAAAATATTTTTTCACATATTCCCCCCATTATCTATGCATAGTTTCCAAATAGAAGAACCTTCTTACTTATCCACAAACACCCTAAATGTCCGTAAATTGACAAAAACATCACTCTCATACTTGAGAAAGTACACCCATGTATGATACAAGTAACCATAAATGAAGGTAAGCACATACTTGGCTCTTGAAAAAGGAGTGGGAAAGGACATAAGGTGACTATGTATTGGAGCTTCAATAAGGTATAAGGAAAATGGGACTTAACTTAGGAAAGGGTTCTTGATGGTGTTTTCCAAGAGCACAACCTTGAAAAATTACCACTATGCATAGAAACCTTAGGAACACCAAGTATCATCTCCTATGTACTAAACTATTGTAGATGCCTAGATTTGACATGAACAAAGTGTTTATACCAAAGTTTACTCAATAATTTTCATGGGTAATGTGTGATGAACCACTACTTGACTAAAAAACATGAAACCTATACAATATAGAATCATAATCAACTCTACCTAAAGAAATAACCACCACTAGATAATTGAGATCATAAATGACAACATCATGTGGAAAAAAACTCAACTATCATATATCCCCAGTATGACAAATTAATGGTAGATAGAAAGAATATTGGTAGAAATCTCAATAAAAAGAACATCCTCAATATAACCACCAATCATCTGTATAGTCCTTGAACCCAAAACTAAAATATATGAAAAGATACCCACTATAATATGAGAAGCACTACTATTATAAAGATTCTCACATAGATAAGATGAATGAGTCATATGATGTGAGGCTCCTAAGTCTACAATCCAACTATGTTTTAAAGATAAATCCTATACAAAAAGTGCATGGCCTTTGATTATGCTAGTGGAAGAAGACCTAAAGGGTGAAATGGTGCACTATTTCATAGGTTCCTTTAATGTCTTTGGTCTCTTTCCAACATAAGGTAACTACAAGAATCTCCTAATTTCTTCTTTTCTTTGGAGGAAGACACTCCAAGCTTACACTATTTTTTATTTTTTGAAGTGGATTGACATTTCTAATTTGACTTCTATTTAAGCTTGGAGGAACTCTCACTACTTGATGTATATTCTATCTTAGGATTTTAAATTTTCTTTCATTTTCCCTTGGACATGACTGTGATATGAACACATGAGTTTTTATAACTAGAAAGTGACTCTAACTGTGCCAACTTAGTCTTTTTGTGTGTCGAGTGATCACAAAAGACCTCAAAATAAGACATGGTAAATGTATCTCCCAATGCATCCATAGTCTAAGCATAAAAATTAGAGAACAATTGAAAATCATCATTGAAGCTTAGATATGATACAAAATTCATTCCTTGTCATCTTTATCCTTTCCACAATCCTATAAAAGCGATATGAATGACTTGAATTTTACTAGAAAGTCCTCAATATAGGGAAATAAATCAAGCACAAGTGTAGTAAATTTTGCCTCAATCTCGAATTCTCAAAACTCATTAACTATCTCAAATATTTCCTTGTATGTATGCTAGATCTTCTTAGGAGTTCTACAAGATTTTGTATGAAACAATATTTTTTCTAAAACATGTAGTGCACTAAGTCCCATGGTTTCATCCAGCTTGTTCCTATATGCAAAATATCTCATATTCCTAAGTGAACATAGGTGTTGTATCATCCAATGTGGAGCATAGTCGCTTGGAAATGAGAAATTTGGTCATTTGAGGTTTCTAGTTGTGATAGATGTGTGGTGTAAGGTGCTTAATAGGAGTGTCCACCATTTTGTGTGTTTTCTTTAATTCTACAAAATCGATTAAATGTTAGTATTTGATTATTTTCATTTTTTAAAATACTTTAAGAATGAAATTAACCTCCACACAACAAGAAAAAAAAAACCATTTAAACTATATATATATAATGGAAAAGTAAAAATTAAAGAGTTCACTTTATATTTTATCTCTATTTACCTAGTGAAAAATCTTGAAAAATCCAATCTAAGTAATATGTTGATCACTAAACTAGTTTTATAATGCCACAAGAATCATGAAAAATAAATATTTGGGAAAAAAAATCATGAATTCGAAAGATAGAAAGGAAGATACAGTTTTAAAAAATGTTAAAACTCATAAATAATAAAGTGGAAAAATATTAGCAACATTACAAAGTTCTTAGAACTAGTTTTTCAACAACTATTCTTTTTTGAAAACTTGACTTTGCATGCCCAAGTTATACCTAATTTCACAAAATATCTCCAAAATTACTTAAAAAGAAAAGTGGTGGTTGTTTTTCTTGGCACTTGGTTGCCTAAGTGATCAATTCCTTGGTGTAAGGGGCTAGAGTCAAAATATAGCCCCTAGTCACCCATGCAACCATGGACTAGTGATAGCACTGGATTGTATAATGAATCTAGTGGCTCATAGATAGATGTGGGCTAGAGAAATAATATTATGGTATTTACATTGATGGTTCCACCTAAATGAGTTGCTAAAGAAGTGTTGATAGGTGGATATTTGCTTTTATAATGGTGATAACAAGTAACTTTTTGGGGGGTGGTGGTCATTGGAACCCCCCAAAACAAGATAGAAAACATTCAAACCACGTATGAAAAGAGGAAGAACTTGGAAATTGGTGAGGAAAATAGGTCAAAGAAATATGATATATTGATCCTAGAATATGGTATGAGAATGAACACACAAGAATAGAAAAACTAACAAGAGATATTTTTTCTCAACAAAGGCAATCCCAAAACATCTTCAATAAGTCTTTTAAAGCAATACAAACATGATTCTAGAAGAAAGAAGATTCTATGAATTTGAATATAAAATACTATAATACTCCTCTAACCAAATATTATAACTATTGAGAATATTGTATTCTAATATACTAATTGATAAAATATTAAGTCTAATGAAGAGGTTATGAAGGCGCTAAGCCTTATCAATTCCTCCCCATTTCGAGGAAATTGTCCCCACTTTCTCCTTAATATCAAAAAACATTATTTAAAACATTCCTATGAGATCCATTGGCTTGGTTCAATAGGGTATCCTTACAACTAGCCAAGTATATCGAGTGGTAGTCTCTCTCCTAGTATAGCATGCATGAACCTCAAAAATGGTATCTACATCCAAAGGAGGCTAAAATATGGAATATCATGCTCAAGACGAGAGAGGTAAGCTTCATATTCTAAGTGGCGTGGCTTATATCATTTAGCTATTTAACATTAACCACATCATGAATTCCAAGCTGGGATGAGAGATCAAGTTTGAAGGCATTATCTCCTATTTGGTGGATAACAGTATAAGGTCCATATCCAATAGGATTTATCTTATGATTTTGTTGAACTTTGAACCTTTGTTTATCCATATAAATCTATACTTTATCCTCAATTGTGAAGTTAGAAGGGATACAATGATTACCATGAATTTTCTTATACCTAGCTTAAGAAGTCTAAAGAGTTGCTTGAAGTAGTGCATGAATCTTTGATATATTATAAATACATTGAGAATAGTGGTCCTATTCCTCTTATTGGTGTGATGAAGAAGAAAATAAATTGGAATATCATATGGAGCAAGAGGTTGATATTCATAACATACCTCAAAAGGAGAATGGCTTATGAAGGCATATGTAGCCCGATTATAGATATGTTGCAAAACATGAATATATGTATCCTACTATTTATTCTTGTTATAGTATACTCTAAGAGACTAAAATAAATTTTATTCACTCTTTTAGTCTAGCCACCTATTTATGGATAAAAAGATATAGAATAAATAATTTGACATCCCAAGAGATTCTTAGATGATTTCCAAAAGTGACTAAAAAATATAGAATCATGAATAAAACTAATAGAAAGAGGCAAACCAAACTGATGCCATACATTACTAAAAAAATTCTACAACCTTAAAAGCATCAATATTTTTCTTACAAGGGGTAAAGATGGCCATCTTTGAAAAATAACATACCACCACAAAAATGCATTCATGGACGTCTAAAAGTAGTAGGAAACCCACTAACAAAATCCATAGAGATAGAATCCCATGATCGAGAGGGAATATGAGGAGTCTTATACAAACCAAATTTATAGTTTGTAGTCTTATCTTGGCCACAAAGAGAGTATCAATGAATAAAATATTCCATTTTATTTCTCATGGAGGGAATATAGAAGTACCGTGCTATAAATATTGTAGAGTTTTGGTGATGCCAAAATGTCCCCCATAAGAAGAAGAATGAGTCTCCTTAATTAGCATTAGTCAAGAAGAACTAGTTGGAACACATAATTGATTCAATTTATAAAACCAACCATCTTTAATTGTGTCGTATAAGAAAGGATTTTGATTGGTAATACTGAGATGTAGTAGATATGTGTGAAACCAGCAACCATATAATGACAATTTCCACATAACCCAAATTTGAAAACATGCAAGTAAAATACTCAACATCAACATGCAAGAGAATAGACAACATACCCATCAAAGATGACACAAGATATACCCTGGGAAAACCCTCAAGAGGGAAAAACCCAGCCTCCAAAGCATCCACACTCCATGTATTATTCAACAATGAAAACCCATTACAATACATCTGCGACCCATGAGAACACTCAAGCACAAGCTATCCATGCATTCCATGTGACCAAGCATGAACTGCCACACATCCCATGCCATGCTTCAAACCTCACATGCACACAAGCTCAACTCGCTTAACCTGCAACAAACTGTCCAACTAATTTTGATCCAACCTTGATCCAACCTCCTAAACAATTCACTCCTTGTGGGTTAAGCTTTGAGAACAAGTTCTAAAACCACCAAGTGCCATATATGTTCATGTGCCCAAACCACAACATGGGACCCCACATTTAATATTGGGTACTTTATTATTTTATTATTATTCCCCACATAAAGTCAATTACATTTTATAATTATGTCCCAATGATACATACAACAAAGTGGCCCCAACATTATAACTCCTTGTGATGCACGTTCACCTAGAAACCCCTAGGTGCACCACACACATAATAAATAAATAAAACATTACAAACATTATGCAAGGTGTACAACACCTAATTCTAACAATCTCCCACTTGTTGTATACATTGCATAAGGGGGTAACAAATAAACTCCATAGGAAACATGTACCATCCTAGAATCCAAGTGCTCCATGTGCTCCATCAAGATACCTATAACAAGAACCAAGGTGACCACCATCTCATCCATGAATGCTCCCATCCTCCACCATGCCAACTGCACTAAGATATGAACACATCCAAAGAGATGTCACACTAACTGTCACAAAGAAGCATAAACCTGCCTCAACCTGATATCTCAAAACACAAACACTGAATCCAATATGCACCAGTAGCTGTCAAGAATAAATCACCATAGCTGAAATGACATCCACAACAAATGCCAACACATCCAACTATCCATACCTCCAAGGTATACATATCATAGTAAACTCATGCCAACAACATATTCACCCATAAACCGCAATAACAAACTCCATGTGCAAACCTGTCAAAAGTGACATACACATCCAAGAGCTCCCACTGCATGGGCAATGTCAAGATGAATGCAAACCTGGAATGAGCGCATTCAACGCGTCACTTCGTTAACATCCCAAAAGGCACCATCACGAAGGCATACTAAGTCTACTACCAGCATCTCATAGAAGTAAACATGTAGTACCAAGGAACATCCACATTGATAAGCAAAACCTGCAAACCAAACCCTGTAGCATGTCCTCCTACACACACCTCTAAATGCCAACTGTGTCAAGTATGATCTCCTCCATAACACCCCATAACAAAATCCATAACCACATCCATCCATCCAATCACCAAGATCAAAGATAACATATGTAACTAACATGGATGTAAGCATCTCAAAACAAGAAGATCAAACTCAAAGTAACCATTCCCAAACCAAGGAAATCAACCCAATAAACCATCTCCTAAACCCAACATGTACAAGGAGATAAACATGCCAACACTCCTCAAATGAACCCTCCAGAAACCAAATATCCATGGCTCAAGATCCATATCCATGAGAAGACAAAGCATAAACATAATGCACTTGAAAGAATAATGGGCAATACCTCTCAAGTGAACTGCCAAGTAGACCAAGAGTGGGGAATGAGAATGCTCCTCCAGGATATCCAAGTCATCATGACTCAACCAAGAACACTCTCCTCATTGGTCCATGTTGAACTCACGTCCAACCAAGGTGTAGGCTCCCTCGGACTTCCTGCTAAAACCTCATCAAGAGTAACCATATCAACATGCCTCTAATCACAAGAGAACACCAAGCCTCACCTATGTCTCCAAGTATCCATGAGCACCTGTAACTGATCAATCCATGCTAAACACCAAGCAAATCATCAATGTACTCAATACAAAGAGAACCAACCAAGATCAAAATCATAGCTCCAACTGTAGAATCAGGAACATAAACATGACACCATGATCTCACATCCTCTCAAAGAAGATCACATGAATAAATCATCATAACATGTACCATGCCACAACTCTAAACTAGTAATCAAGAGTATACCATGACATAATAACACAACCATCCTACAACCAAGGATCACCTGTCAAAACCAACAAGTCATAAACAATACCTCAACATCTCCAACACCTAATGTCAAAGAACTCTCACTGTAGCACACAGAATCCAAGAGCTCCTCCATGACACCAAAGATCACCTGTTGAATACAACCATCCATAATAACCAATGGATCCACATCATTGCCAAATGCTCCCACTGAACTGTGATACCGAGCAATCCCATGGCACCATGATGCACAAAACCAACACTGTCATAAGCTCACACAAAACCTATGAATCCAAGCTCTCAATGACAACATGATAACCATCCTCTAAAGCAAGAAGATACACCGCCAAACCATCATATCCATCACCGCCAAAACCATCACTGTCACAAGCTCCCACTGAACCGTGTAACCAAGCTATCCATGACATCGTGATACCAATCTCCTAAATCTAAGAAGATACACCGCCATAACCATAATCAGGAACCAATCCAATACCACCAACAATGCACCTGCATAAACCATCATAACATGCCAAAGTCTCTAATGCACAAGAAACATCCATGACATCATGATCACCACCAAATATACCAACAAATCAACCCAACCGTGTCCACATATCTGCATAATCATAGTCAACTACATAGATCTCATATCATGACTGTACCTGGTAATACCATCTCACCTCCTCAACATGACAACCAAATCAGCAAACCAAGTGACTAAACCAAGCCACCAAAACTGATCACGCATCAACACTGAAATATCAATGGGCAAAGACAACCCATATCCAAGTCATAGGTGCAACAAGTAAGTATAGACCGCCTACAACATTGCACAACTTGTAGATACAACAATGCAACATACATGCTGATAACCATGTCAAAAATAGAACAAACTGAGATGTACAACCGAGCATACAATGAATCCATCATCAAATATCCCAAAATCTGGTAATCCATAAGCTCATAACAACACCATAGTCAAAGGGACCCATAAATAGTTCAAATAAAGAAAATAGAAAATAAACCATGCCAAAATATCTCCAAACCTGATCCACTATAAAGTGCTCTGAACAAGCTTTCCGTTGACTATTCGAAGTCCAAAATCCGACTCCGTATGCACCCGATATGCCCTCTCAAAGCTCAAAATAAACATCTGACTTCAACCAAGCAAAACACTATCAAAACTGAAAAATAATGGAACAAAACCTATACCACTGCGTAGTTCTCAGAATCAGCTTCAACGATTATATGAAGCCAAAAACCGACATATCGCGGGGAAAGTTATGCCCGCTAAAAACAGTCAGAAGAAACCTTCCGTGTGCTCGACGGCGTCTGGCGGTGAGAGGGTGGTGATTCCAAAAATTATTAAATCTAATTTAATTTTTCAAAATAAAAATTCCCCCGCATACCGGACCCGACGAGCATTCAACCGCTTGAAATTTTGAAGTCCGGGCGGACTTTTGATTACGGGAATTTTAAAAAATAGCCTCAAATTTTATAAAAATTTAAGCCCGCTTGGCCGTGGAGGTCAACATCACTGCAGTGGCCGGGCACTCGTCACGGACAGGTAATCTGGCTGGCCGCTTATAGCCGGCCGGCAAGACTCTCACGATATGATTGCACCCGCCACAGGTGGTACAAATGGCATTGAGGTAACTTAATTCCCCAACTTTCAATTTTTTTTTTTGTTTATAATTTTTTTTTTAATTTTCTAATTCATTTTTTTCTTTTATTTTGCAGGATTTTAATACCGACGGGAAGGAATTTTTTTTCGGATTTTTTAATATTTTTTTCTGAGATGACTGTACCGTCGACCCGTACGGCCGAATAGGGGTAGCAATTTTTTTTTCCGTAACCAAAATAGGGCATGTTATATGTCAATTTTTCTCTCTCGGCCAACCTGAATCCAACCATGAGGTCCATTTTGTCCTAGGAGGTCTTCTGTGAAATTTCACCCCCAAAAACCCTCAGCAGTAAATGTGTGCAAGGATCAAAGAAATCGAATTGCTAAACTTTCACCAAATCCGTAAACACAACCCATCATAACAGCAAACTCAAAACCCTCAGATCTGCAATAAAACACCTGCAAAACCCCTATATCTTGCCATTGTCTTTCATTCTCTCATGCAACCTAGGGTTATCCAATCCAATAACCAAAGCTCTAATACCACTTGTAAGGAAACTATGCAGCCATAGAATGACAATTTCCACATAACCCAAATCTGAAAACATGTGTTAAATACCTAAGATCAACAGCGCAGAGATAACATAACATCAAAGACATGGACAAGATATACTGGGAAAACCTCAAAAGGAAAACCTACCCAGCATCCACATCTATGTATTATTCAGCAATGAAAATCCGTCACAATACATCCAGTAGTCCATGAACACTTCTTTGCCAATAAGCTTAATCCACATGATTCCATGTGACCAGCATAAACCCACACATCCCATGCCATGCTTCAAACCCTCACACATGCACAAGCTCAACCTTGACCAACTTTTGATCCAACCTTTTTATCCAACCCTAAACAACTACCCTTGTGGTTGCTTTTATAGAAACAAGCTCCCACAAAACCACCAAGTGGTATTACATAAACCATGTGCCCAAAACCATACAACATCATGTGACCCCACATTTAATATTGGGTACTTTATTATTTTATTATTATTCCCCAATATTAAATAATTACATTTTACAATTATGTCCCAATGTTACATACAACAAAGTGGCCCCAACATTATAACTCCTTGTGATGCACGTTCACCTAGAAAACCCCTAGGTGCACCACACACATAATAAATAAATAAAAATACATAAACATTATGCAAGGGTGTACAACACCTAATTTAACAACATGTATAAATAGTTCAAAAGTTGCTTCAAAAGAATACAAACATTTCCAATCCTCATATGTAGCAAATCTAACATCTAGAATATGTAATGCTTTAGTTGGAGGGCCACTCAAAAAATCATCAAATTTATTGGTACTCCCTTTTTATATTTAATGACTAAGTAAAACTATTTAATATATGAGGCCCTTTTCAAATGAGGTTTTTCTTGAATTTTAGATTGTGAATTAAAAACACAATGGGTTGATGAATTGTATAAAGAATTATTTCTTTACCAAAAATGTAGTGCCGCCATTTTTTCAAGGCTTGGAACAAAGAATAAAATTCTTATAATAGGTGTTATAATTGAGCTTGGTTGTAGAGAGGCCATCAAAATGATAAGCTACTAGATGTGCTCCCTATTTAATAACAACTCTTCTAGTATAGTTGGAATCATTTGTTTCAATCTAAAATGGTTGCTAAAGATCTAGAAGAATAAGTGTTGAATCTAATAAAAGAGTCTACTTAAGCCATTAGAATGCTTGATTTAGTATTGTAGACCATGAAAAATTATTTTGGTTGGATATCTGGTGAAGTGGTCAAGTATTGTAGGAAAATTGTTGAATGATTTTTTTGTAGTAATTCATGCCCCCTAGGAAACTCTTCACATTTATAACACAATGAGGGATAGGCTAATATTTGAGAGCTTTCACTTTGTCAAGGTCTACATGCACTCCACTTTGATCAATAACAAAACCTAGATATTTGATAGAGCATTGGCCAAATAAGTATTTCTTCATTTTAGCTTGAATTTGTTGTTTTCATAGAAGACCTAAAGTAGTGTGAATATGTTGAATATGATCTTCTAAATATTTAATGAACACAAGAATACCATCCAAATACACAATGATGAACTTTTGTAGGTGAGATATGAAAATATAATTGATGAGTAGCATCAATGTGGTAGGAGCAATACTCAATCTAAAAATTCATCACTAACAATTCATAAATCCCAATTCCAACAATTAGTAGGATCAATTCTTATTTGATGATAGTTTGAAGTGAGATCCATCTTTGTAAAGTGTTGATCTCCCATAAAATGATCTAGAAGGTCATTAATTCTTGGTAAAGTATATATATGATTTACAATTATCTTATTCAAATCTCTATTATTAGTTACCATTATCTATTCATCCTTCTCCTTTCTAGGAATGGTAAAGGCTAGAGAGACATAAGGAGAGGATCTAGGCTATGTATCTTCCCTTCATCTATAATTTTTAATTTGCTTCTATTTTTTTGCACTCTCAATTTGAGAGAGGTTATATACTAGAAATTTTGGCAAGAAAGACCATAGAACTAAATTTATAGAATGATAGTTTTGAAACTTGGTAAGCCTTTTGTTGGGAATAGGATACCATTTAATTGCAATCCTAAACATTATTTCATGTATCTCCTAAGTCCTTGGAAAGTGTTCCCCAACACTAGGATTAGAAAGACATTAAATTCAAATGAAATGAACATGTAAATTGACATTTGTAATTAATTCCAAATGATAGGAACATGTGGGGATGCCCAAGAAGAGCTCATACCAAATAGGAGCACATGGGGTACCCACATGGAAGGTTGAACCCACCTTGAGTTTAGTTAACTTTTTGGAGAAAATATAACACTTTAGTAATGCATGTAAAGATCCTAGAAGTTAGGGATTGATGTTTACATGCATGGAGTTCAATTCAATTCAGTTCAGTTATGGTTCAGTTATCTTTAGTTTCATGTAGTTAGTTTTAGTTGAATACTAGTTGACTTCAATTGACTTGGAATACATGACTAATGAATTGAGTTGCATGACAAATAACAGGTGATACATTCAGTTAAGTGGGGATGATCAATCATGCATGATATTTGCATGAATGGTGGAGAGATATGTTTCAGTCAATAGAGATTGACTTGGACCCACCTTGGGCACCCAAGTTGGCATCTTGGAGTTAACACTTTTGCATGATATGATATTTTATAAGGATGAGTTAAGTGGGCCTATTCTTGGGTGCCAACTTTGAGGAGAAACTTACAAGATATCTTTGTAATCAACATTGAGTTAGGACTTCAGTTTTGGATGCCCAAATTGATGAAGGACTTGGTTTGAAATTGTTTTTCATGGAAGAAATCTACTTGCAAATAATAGGTGTAGGTTTTGTGAGATAAGCTTTATGCTTTGTAGTTTACAAGGCTCATTATTGTCTATAAATTGTAGCAAGTTGAAGAGAGTTTTATCAGATTTTATTGTAGGTTGTGAAAAAGAATTGTTAAAGGAAAAAGAAGCATCTCAAGCAAGTATTGATAAAGAATTATTGTAATCTTGTTCTAAGGTTAAATAATACAAACATTATTGATTCTGGTGGTGGATTTTTTTCCCGAAAGGCTTTCTCCACGGTGTATGTTGTGTCACTTCTATCTTCTGGTCTTATTCTTCTACAATCTTTTGTCTACTTCTACAAATGGTAAAATGAATCTAAATAGATAATCACCCACAAAGAAATTGTATCAAAGAACACTTATTTAGATCTACAGTATAATAGTTTTACAAGTTTTAAGGCTACATAATTACCTCCATTTTCAACACCTTTTGGATCTTCAAATTCTAATAGTAGGAGGTGGCATCTTGCCTTGATTATCCTCCTTAGCTTGCTGAATAATACATAGTGTTATTTTGATAATTTGACCTATTTAATAGAGGCTTACCTAAAATGAAGAGTTATTTAACACTGGAAGTAGAAGTAAGCTTATACACCTTACCATATTTTTTTATCTAGAAGGTGGTTAGGAACCCATAAAAAATTACACTATATGATCATACTAGAATGGTCATCCAAGAAGGATATTTGGGCAATATAATAGTGTTATATCTATTGAAAGGACCAATAGAATATTTCATAGTACAAACCTTATTAATTAACTTACAAGGCCCATGTTCTTGTATCTAGCCTAGATGGTATGGTTGGGATGATAATATATGGAGAGTTGAAGAGTGGTGATCAATATTTCATTGACTAGATCCTTTCCACTTTTATTATCAATGATCAAAAGATCCATAGTATTCTTGATTTGACAATTATGTGCAAAAATAGATTTGTGATAGGCCTTCTAAGAATAGTTCTTAGTCATGAGAAAAAGGGTAGGATCAAGATCTAAAGGATTATTAATCTCAACTATGGGTGAATCTTCCACCTCTTCCATATTTCCTTGTTGCTCTTCTACAAGGAGTTTTTGTTTCTATCTTAAACTTTGGAGTACCTTGCACTCCTTAGTAGAATATCCCCATTTCTTGCATGATAGCCACAAAAATATTTATTTCTACTAGTGTTAGAGGAGGATGACTTAATTATAAATTGTGATTGGCCACTAAGATTACTAGAGGTTTTAGAGGTTCCTTGTTTCATCCCATTTTTAAATCCTAACTTATTTTCTATAGCCATTTCCAACTTAAAAGCCCTATCTAAAGATTCAAAATCAAACATAGCTATCTCTTTATGAAGGAAAGGATACATACCAAAAATAAGTTTAATAAGTACATCTTCTTCATCAATCCAAGTCTAAATTTGAACTTGACTTGAAGCTTGTTGAAGTTATCAATATA
Source organism: Sequoia sempervirens (assembly GCA_007258455.2). Lineage (NCBI taxonomy): Eukaryota > Viridiplantae > Streptophyta > Pinopsida > Cupressales > Cupressaceae > Sequoia > Sequoia sempervirens. The sequence continues at coordinate 34,966 of VDFB02372172.1, read as the reverse complement.
TTGTTCCATTGATTGACCATTATCTTTCTTGAGTTGTAGCCATTGACCTAACATGTTTCATAGATATCCAAGGGGATGATTTTTTTCCTTAAGAGCTTCTTATAGTTTTGGGTGCTCAATAATATCTTATCCTCTTATTGTAAACATTATCTAGTAATTTTTCCATCAATCCAAGTCTCAATTTGACAAATGGACCTTAACAATTTGCACCTTTTGGTGGTTAGTTAGATTAGGCAGTGTCTTGAAATGAGAATCTAGAATATGAAGCCAAGAGTTTAGTTTTTCACCATCAAATCTGGGAATGGAAAATTTTGTTTCAATTTGGAAGCCAAGGATTTGAGTGGCCTTTATATTTACTATAGGATATTAGAGTACTATTTGAAAAATTGTGATTAGATCTTCTATAGAATTTTGGCTCTCTTTTTTATATTATAATTCTTTTTGGAGAGTAATCATGTTCATAGAATATTTAGAAGTTTCGTGTCACTTAGAAACCACTAAAATATGGAGTACAAAAAAAATCATTCTTATCAATAGTTTTTCAATAGAGTATGCTTAGAGAGCATAATTTTTTATCCAAAACTTTAATTTTGGAATTAAAAAAATAAAGAAATTTATTGACAAGTTAAATGCATTAACAATCCTTTCAATCTTTATTAAAACCATCAAAAACCACTTAAAAGTCCCCCAAAATGAGTTGCAAAGTTTCACAATGTGATACCTAAGAAAAAAGAGTATAGATCTAATAAGGGTTCAAGTATGAAACCCTCAAGAAGATTAGATCTTGGGCTGCAAATGGAGATCTAGAAAGGAATACCTAATGAAGCCCTCAAGGAGCCTAGATATATGACAATAAAAAAGGGAGGGAGTTGGTAAAGGTTAATCAAAACTTCAAGGAGACTTGATCCAAAGTCATGATCCTTTAGCGAGAACACAAGAATAGAAAATCTAATAAGAAAGTTTTTCCTAGCAAAGACAATCCAAAAACATCTTTAATAAGTCTTTTAAAAGAATATAAATATGATTCTAGAAGAAATAATCTTCTAGCAATTTGAATATAATATATAACTAGATATTCTAACTATTGAGAATATTATATTCTAATATACTGACTAATAAAATAGTAAGTCTAGTGAAGATGCTATGAAGGGGCTTAGCCTTATCAATAGAATAGAAATTGCAAAGGACACAATTTCTAACTCTACAAAGTGTACATTCTCCTCTAGTGATTTGATCATTACTTTTTCTTCCCTTTTGGATGCCCTAGTTGTTAGAGTAAAAGGCGATTGCTCAATTAATTATTTATTTCATTAGGTCCCTTTTTGCACTAGCTACTTAAGCTTACTTAGGTCATGTGACTTTTTTGTCTCAAGTCATACGGTGAGGACACATGCCATGATCTAATTTTATCCTCACCTAAGGTTTCATCTAGGGTTGTTTTTTTCTTTTTCCTTTTATAAAGATTTGTTATTATATAATTTTATTATGGCACATGTTCATAATGGTTCATGATTTTTTGTACCAATAGCTCTTTGGCATCCATAGCAAATTCTATTGCTTTTTCTCCCTTTTTGTGACAAGTGCTTGGTTGCAAGTGATCTTTGGGAGCTATAGGGTTGAGGAATCAACTCCCACATGGTATTAGAGCTCTATATTTACAATTCCTAACCCTTTTCTGAGAGATTTAGCCTTGAGTTAAAAAATGGTACATCCTGAGCAAAAAACACCTCAATGTTGTGTCAAGAAGGCCTAAAAAACCGAAGATCAACTATCCAAATGCAAAAATCTGATCAAAGAATTTTTTGAGGCATTTTTTGAGGCATAGATTTTGAGGAAACAATTGTGTATAGTGTATGAAATTTATAAAAGCATAGGTATGAACGTACACTTGTATGATGTTGTACTACACATATGCCATTAATATTGATTGTAGGTCTATGAAGAAGGCATTGGTATGAAAATTAGTGCCACACTTTTTTTGGTGTACAAATAAACTTTTTTGACTATGGATAAAATGATGAAACTAATTTTGGCTTAGAAATTGGTTTGGACAACGAACCTAAAGGCTTGGACTATTAACTTGTCCCCATTTCATGTATTTTTTTACTTTCAATAGAGTTTTGCAACTTGCACATCATTAGGTTTATATATTATGTAATGATATTTAGTAAAATTGCCACCAAAATATTGCACAAATTCTTAGCTTTTTAACCATATTATTTTTCTAATTTGAAATTTACATTAACATATTTATTTGTAGTTTCTTTTACTAATATTTATATTTTCCTCAAATAGATATGTATTGATTTTTATTTATAGTTTTTGATCCATTTATAAAAAAAGTATAGGATTATTTTATGTTTCATTCTTTGCGCAATAAAAAAATTATATTTTTTTTAATTAATTTTATGAAATTTATACAACATACACAATGACATATTTTTCAAGATGCGTCCAATTTGAAACTCACAAAAAAAGTATTCAGTAAAAAATTACAAAATAATATACAACTTCTAGTACTCACTCTTAACTATATTTCTCCCAATCAATTTTTTAAAATAATAAATGCAACAAAAACATATGAGGGCACACACTAGACACTATGTTATGTTTTACTGAGATAAATAGGAACACTTTTGTGTGGGCACAACATTTTACCTTCTTAATATTAACCATTTTTTCAAAACTTTAGTAGTTTAGAAACTACATTCAAAGTACTACAATTCTTGTTCTTATCGTATATTCAAATTTTGAATGCATAAATCCCAAATTACTCATCTAAGTTCAGGTTTAGCCGATTCCATTAATAAAAGAAAGTGGCCACTTTTGACCCCTTTTTGTATACCATTTCCATGAACTTACCCAACTATCAAAACAAAGTAACATATCTTTTATTCTTTCCCTCAAAATAATTTTATATCATTGCATAGAGGCATACATGTACACTAAAGCTAATAGTTTATTTACTCATTTTCTATAACATTATTAAATAAGCTAGATAGCTTGGAATTCCATTTTAAGGACTAGGGTGATAAATCAAGAGGTCTCCCTTCAGATATATTTATCTTGATATAAATTCTTTAGTTCATCACTCTAACATTGGTACAAACAATTTATAAGCAAGGATGTATTAGTAACTCTCACAACTCCAAATTTTTGATTTAACTTAAACTAACATAAGAGCTCCAAAAGTTTGGAGCTTGAATTATATTCTTGTAAAAAATTTTGGATATTATTCCATGTTTGATTCCCTTTCTCAAAACAAGTACTATAATTTATGGGTGTATGGGAGTTGTACTAGGACCACTAGGCTTTTTGAGTGTATGTCCTAAGGTAACTAAGATATATTGGTGTCAGAACTACACGGATTTAGGATTTTATGTGTATGCACTTCAAAGTAACTTAGGTTGTATGGGTGCATATATGCACTAAGAGGCACTAGGTTTTATAGATGTATGCATTAGGGGCACTTTAGGGTTTGTGGATGGGGTAATAATTTATGGATGTAGGACTAAAATTTATAAAAATATAGTAATATACTTTTTGGTGTACTCATTGAAGTAATTATAAGATATATGGGCATATAAGGACTAAGTGGTACTAGTTTTAATAGATTTACATGCAAATATGCATGATATTTTAACATTAGATTTTATGGGTTTGTGAAAGTATATGGGTAAAAGTACAAAGTTGTGTCACACTTTATAAAAGAAACAACCAAGACTAATCCAACTTTTAAAATTAAATCACTAAAAAGTGGCATATATGTTTTGAATTTTGAAATGATGGAAATTAGTAAAATATGTATTTTTTAGTATATTTTATGTTTGTATTTTAAAAAAAAATTTAAAATTTTTTTAAACTAGTTTTTAATAAATTAACATTATAATTTAGTTGTTGATAAAATGCTAAAAATGAAGTTCCATGAGACGTCAAACTTTTTATAGTAATTTTTTGCTTTCAAATTTTTTGTATGTATTTATAACTTCAAACTTTAGTGCATGGATATATTTTTTTCCAATTTTGATAAATATATATTTTAAAATAAATATTAAAATGTGCATGAATAAAAAAATAGTTGTTTCCATCTAATGCCAATTTTCATATTAAATATTTATCTAAAATAGAAAAAAAATTATACCATCTTAAATAGATTCTTTTATCTAGTGCATCACATTTTTTTAAATAAGTTCTAATATTTTTGCTTATTCAACTTAATATTTTGTGTTGATAATCTACTTTTAGTAAAAATAAAAACAAATAAAAAATAATAGTTAAACTATTAAAATAAATATATTTTTGAAAACTACACTTATGGATCTACAAAATATTTTTATATTTTAAAAAAATGTTATCTAGTAGGAGTTATTGAAACTTTAAGTTTTTCAAATAATTCTAATTTTTTGGTAAATTGGATTTAAAGTGGTGCTCCATATATTTTTAGCCATAAATTTTAGTTGAAAAAGTTGTGAAGCATCTAACTTAGCTAGAATGAATATTTCTAGATCATATGTTTGACCAAAATTTATTTTTAGTTATAAATACTTAAATTCAGTTGTGTGTATAAGTTGGCTAAAAGTGTGACACAACTTTGTACTTTTACCCATATACCAGGGGCCCACTAGGATTTTTTTGGTGTATGTGTGCTAGAGGAATTAGGGTATATAGATGTAGACACTCGTGGCTTTAGGTTTTATGGATGTATACACTAAGGGGAAAGTAGATTTTTATGGGTCTACATAAATTAAGACAAAGTAAGTTTTTGGATCATTTATACGATAAGGGCACCCTAGGGTTTATGGGTAGGGTAAGTGCTTATGGGTGTATCGGTAGATATGTTTAATATGGACACTAGGATTTATAGGAATATGGGAACATATGTACTAGGGCACTAAGATTTTTGGGTATATGAACTAAGGTAATTAGAGGGTAGTGTAGGCACTAGGGTGCACTAGGTTAAGAATAAATCTAATAATATTAAATGTGATTTCTCAAGAACCATAATAATTTTAAGATTCATGCAAATCTTACATACAATTAATTTACGAATTATACTACATTTAAATAATTACATTTTTTCCCTATATGTGCAAAATGATTTTGTTTTCCTTATAAAAATATTATTCAAATGAGATCATAGTATGAATTTCTTTTCTTAGAACTTATAGAATAGTAACTAAATTTTGTTTAATTATAAATAACTATTCAATCAAATGACCATATTTGAACAATCATATTTTATAATCTTGATGCATCTATTAAAGAAAATTAAGCATTATATTTATGAGTTCAAAACTGTAAAAATTGTCGATTCTATTTAGCACATGATCTTAAATATGTACACTTTTGGATTTAGGTTTTTGAATATGTACTCATATATGTTTTATCCTCAAGGTTATGTGAAGAAAAAAATCAACATAAATTCATTACCATTCAATAGATGATAGTGGTGTGGCTAGTCTTAGGATTGTTACATTTAATTTTCTATCTATTTTGATAGAATGAATTAATCTAATTATATAAATATTTTCATGTCTATTTTGAGAGAATTTCATCTAAAATGAATATATTAGAATATTAAATTATATAATTTTGTAATGATGAAATTTGCATGTATAGTCATGTTATTTCTAATTTAGGTTTTCATTTATAATAGGCAAAATTTGCATACCCTTGTCAACTCTCGTTTTGTTTTCTATTTGTTTTAAGACAATGGGAGAAATTTATATACCCGTGTCAATTCCTATTTAGTTTTCTATGTATTTAAAACAATTTAAATGAAATTCACATACCCATGTGAATTGCCATTTAATTTCTTTTGTCCATTTAAAAAAGAATGGATGAAATTTTCTTACCGATGTTATTTCTCATTTAGTTTTATGCTCATTTGGGGCGATTATTAAAATTAGAGTACCCATGTCAACTACCATTAATAGTTTTCCTCCCATTTTTTACATACCCATCTCACATTCCATTTAGTTTTCTACATAAAATAATGAATGAAATTTGCATACCTATATTGATCGCAATTTAATTTTTCTATCTATTTTGAAAATTTTTACATACCCATAATGCTCCAATTAGGTATATAGTTTTTTCTAGAGTTTCTATGACTTTTTTGTAGTGTCTAGATTTAAAACAAACAAAAAATATTTATAGAAATAAAAAATAATGCAAACACCCCCAAAGAAAAGGAAAATGGCTTTAAAATGGTTTGCCTATTTTGGGCAAGGGCTTAAAATGGTGTCTTTTAATTTCCAAAGATGGTCTATCACTATCACTCGCACAACTATAAAACTATTGGAAAAAATGAAATATTTCAAGCCCCCTTTAATTATAATTTTGACCTCCATTCAACAATGAAGCCTATATGATGTCCACATGGCTTTGCCACAATTTTCAATTGAAGTGGTCAATGTTGGAAGTGGTCCATGAGTGAGATGGAGCTTTATGCATCTGCCCTAATAGGTTATGACATAATGGAAGAGGATAGGACCGAAAAAAACATGAGAAGTGGACATGGGACATGAGAGGTAGTGACAACAATAGAAAGAAGAGGTAGGCATGACACTAGTGGAATAGGTAGTAGCTATAACCATCTAGTGGGATGGGCATGGGAAGAGCAAAGGAAGGGGGATAAACATAATTGGAAGGTAAAATATGAGAAACAAAGAATATAAAAAGTATATTGAAAGACTTTGAAAAAGAGGAACATATAACATGAACAAAGAAAAAAGAGGATCGGAATTGATGAGGAACACACCACTCAAAGACTTGAATAGATTATTCTTTTGTCTGTGTCTTTAAACACACTAGGGGAGAAGGGCCTATAGTGGAGCACCCTAACTTTGCGTTTCTCAAAATCTTATGTGGAAATTTCAAATCACTCCCAATTCTGTACAACAGTTTATTTGACAACTCATGTGCTTCTATATTTTGTTTTAGGGCCACATCATCAAATATGATGCCACATTAGCATGCTTTTTGTTGAGGTATCCAAAAAGGCCCAAAAAAAAAGTGAGACCCATAGTGATGCACTAAGTCATGTTTTATTGGTGCGCTGATGTGGCATCACATGATTTGTCACTTTGCGTACCTTATGGATAAAAAGTGTTTTGCAATTGAATATTAAAGTGCTCCACTATGGGGCCCATTAAGGACTATTTCTATCCCCACTAGTGGACCCTGTTCCATTATAGGCCCCTCTCCCTTAATTCATGTGTATCTTATTACTCATCAAACTATACAGTTCACATCAACTATATGTGTAAGATTAACATCTGTATCTTATTAATTTGTGTGCTTCTTCTTGCTATTCTATGGACCTATTAACTCCGGCAAAGTCTATCCAGCTAGCAGAATGCACATTTGACTGTATTCAAATGTTCAACAATTTTTCATGTTCTCCATCTTTAATTAAACGATTCAGTGTCTTTATTCTGACAGAGCCAGTGTAGGGTGGGATTGAAGAGCCTGGTACTTGAGCGCGCTGAGTGCCTTCGAACTGCCGGTGCTGCCTTGATCATGTGGCCTAATGCCTGGAAAGCACTCGATGCTCTGGGCGTGGCAGATGCCCTTCGCCCATTTTACTCTCAACTTGACGGGTGATTTACCTCAACTGACTGTATCTTCTCTTTCACCCGCGGAGTAATGTAGAAATTCATTCCCAAGATGTGGGTGTGCAGGATTCAGGGCTCCTCAATTTGCACTGGTGTCTGCAAGAATGTCCCTCTGGAAAGTGGAGGCAAAGGGTAAGGAAAAGAATGTTTACTTGAAACAAGCGAATCTGATCAGTCTTTTAGTTTTTAACCCAATTGTTAATTGGAAGAGTTGTAATTGATTATGCCCAATGCAGATCTGGGATAATTCATATGATTAACTTTAGTACGGCAAAAATATTTATAGGGTATTTTAAGGATGTCAAAAGAGCTTAAACAGCCAGCAAGTTGTGTTCAATATGTCTATTATATAAATAAGGAAGTCCCTAGCCCCCAGGTAAACGTTGGACTGTTTACTTTCAACTTAAGGTTGCCAACCCATGAAGAGCTCATACCCTTATTCATGGACTGATCTAGGAAAATATTTTGTCAAGAACAAAATAAATCTTTTCATGTAAAAATGGAGCCTCCCAATGTTTTGAGAGCAGGATTTAGGCGCTGCTTGGGAGGTGGGGGCTCAAAGTTTCCTCTACCTGTTTGAGGATTCCATTGAATTCTTGATGGAATTTGACAGATTTTGTTGACTGATCTTATTGAGTTCCACACCTAGAATCTCTTAGCAGTGTTGCTATGGAGCTTTTACAACTATAGAGCCCAATGAAAAACAAGTTTCTACCTCCTTATATGCAATTTTTTAAATTCAAATTTAAAATTTAGTTTAGTGTCATTTGACAATTAAGCTACTTAAGAACTATCTGCTTATGCTTTTAGTGTCATTTTTTAAATTTTAATTTTAATTTATTTCAGTAATTCCCTTCTTTTGAGCGCCTACAAGAAGTTTCCATCTCAAAAGAACAAGTAAGATGGATGCTCTGTAATTGAAAGGGAAGATTTTTTTTATCCTGTTTCACATTTCCAGACATTTTATGGAGCCACTCGTAGTGGATAAATAGCAGCTGTAGTGGTCTCCATGGAATGGCATCCTTATTTACCCAATAATCTATAATTACTATGCAACTCTTTAATAGACTGGAAAATCCAGAAAAATGTTGTTAAATTTTGTTAAATTTTCTCAGTAACACCCATTAAAAAATTTAGTTCAACCCCTAGATAAGACTATAGTCTGAGAATGAACAAAAGCAACCTCCCTAATAAAGGAAAAGTAGTTGGTTTTGAAAATGATATTTCCTATCAAAAATGCAAACCGCTCTTATGTATTCAGGGATTCAAGCATGAAATTGGAATCTTAGTGCATAGAAAGAATGACACTTTTGGAAACACTAGCCAAGGAATTGCCTGAGGGGAGCAACACATTCAACTCCAAAATCATTTCCCTACACAGAGACACACTCTCTCCTTTCACCACACTAGAGTTTGCAAATGGAACATCCCTCACAACAAAGGTATGAACTAATATCTACATAATAAGAGAACAAATCTTTTCACTCAGATTTTCCAGAAGCTCTCTTTCTTAAAATATATAGCTTCCTTGTTCTTAAGTATGGGTTGCAGATTGTGATAGGATGTGATGGAGTGTACTCAGTGGTTGCAAGATGGATGGGCCTCCTACTGGCCAAATCAACCAAACACATTTCCATTAGGGGCATGGTCACATATACAGAAGGCCACCATTTCGAGAAGCTCATAGTACAGCTTTTGGGTAAAGGAGTGAGGGTAGGGTTTTTCACTTGCACCGACAAAAAAGTTTTCTAGTTTGTAACTAGGAGATCCCATCCCCAAGGTAATACTGGTTTTTTTGGTTGTGGTTTGAATTTTATCAGTTAAAATTTTATTTTTGGTGTTCTTTGCAAGATGAACTACTCTACTAATAAACTATTAAATTCAAGAAGATTAATTATTCATGTACCCAACATGTTAAAAATCCTCTAAAAAATTATTTCATGCTTTATCATGACCAACTTGTAATCTAACCTTCAATTTGATTATTTAGATGAAGAGATCTGTGGGGATGCTGAGAAGGTTCGACATGCAACTTTGGAGATGGTTAGAGATTTCCCTGAGCCCATTGCAAAACTAATAAAGTCGAGCCCAACAGAGACCATTAATTTGGCAGATCTGAAGGTGAAGTGGGTGTGGGCATGGGAGTGGGGAGGAGGGATGGAAATGGGAAAGGGAAGCGTAACCATTGTTGGAGATGCATTGCACCCAGTGACACCTAATCTTGGTCAGGGCTGTTAGGAACTAGATGAAGAATAAAAACAGAAACACAAATCAAGCATGGAACAAGAACACAATCACAACAAAGTGATTTACCCTGGAAAACGCCAAACCGGGGAAAAACCAGCAATGAAGATCTTCATATTAACCCTCAGCCCCAACCAGGCTGAGCCTGGAGGCTTCAACCAACCACACATACAATGGAGTCACCAAACCATTATATAGACTTCCATACATGCAAAACCATGGGCTCAAAACCATGAGCTCCAAAACCATGGACCAATACAACTAACACAAAACCATGTGCTCAGGACCACTTATGGTTAATCCACTAACTCTAACCCAAGAGCTAGTTTAACCCAACAATCCCCCCTTTACACTTGGTCTTGGGGTTAGCACCAAACCCCCCTTCCACAAGCACCAAGTGTAATACCCTCTCTGTCACTGAGATTGACATCAAACTGGGAATCCACATGACTCTAAGCCCCCCTTACCACCTGGGAGAACTCTCTTACCAGGCCTTTCCTTTCAGGGATTGAGCAAGCCATACCAGGTCTTACAACCATCAACCCAAATACATGTATTAAATTTTACATACAACTCCATTACAATTTTTTTCTTGCTACAACCAACCTTGGCTATGGGCACTTGCATATAGCAACTTTAACTAGACAACATGCCTACAACAACAACCATGAGCAAGCTTGCACAGACTTTCTCAACTTTTTGTCTTGACAAAATAAAGAGAAATCCAACTTCATCTTGAAAGCCAAACAAGACCTCCATCACAACTAGAATGAGCGCATTCATCATGTCGCTTCGTTAAAATTCCATCTACACACACACTTGAACTTCTCCTATTATAATTTCTTCATCAATGCATCTGTCGGATTGCTCAATACTTCTCTAAGGCTCAATCTTCAATTGATTCCTTCAGACTTCCTCAAGCTTGTTAGGCTAAGAAATCTTCATAGAAGAAATACTTAGAACCTTAAGCAATAGGAAATCTTAAATGCATCAACATGCAAGCACATGCAAGCCACATGTGAGTCCATGCAAGTACATGCAACACACATGCAAGTACATGCAACTCACAAACCTGCACATGCAAGCAAAAAGAAAATCCTAGAACCTTGCTCTGATACCACTTGTTAGGAACTAGATGAAGAATAAAAATAGAAACACAAATCAAGCATGGAACAAGAACACAATCACAACAAAGTGATTTACCCTGGAAAACCCCAAATAGGGGAAAAACCAACAATGAAGATCTTCATATTAACCCTTATCCCCGACCGGGCTGAGCCTGGAGGCTTCAACTAGCCACACATACAATGGAGTCACCAAGCCATTATATAGACTTCCATACATGCAAAACCATGGGATCAAAACCATGAGCTCCAAAAACATGGACCAATACAACTAACACAAAACCATTTGCTCAAGACCACAAAACCATGTGCTCAAGACCACAAAACCATGTGCTCAAGACCACTTATGGTTAATCCACTAACTCTAACCCAAGAGCTAGTTTAACCCAACAAGGGTGCCTGTATGGCTCTAGAAGACACTGTCCATTTGAGCAGATGCTGAGAACAAGCCATCAAATCTGTAAACATAACAGAGTAGGGAGAAGCCCAGGTGGGAAAGATAGAATCCTATTTCAACGAATACCTACAAGAGAGGAAATGCCAAGTATCTGATATTGCAAGTGTTGCATTTGTGATAGGATTTATACAGGAGGGATCCTCAAAACTTATACGTTTTATTCGCGATTGGATTTTATTCCCTTTGTTCTCTATGACATATAATCTCTATTTTGTACACTCTTGACAATGGATCCCTTTGCACATCTCTTCATTAAAATTAAGAGTTTGTTCTACCACCTTTATCGAATCCACTTTTGGTTTCTTTGTTCAAGACCTGAAAAAAGACGAGCTCCATACTTCATCTTATGAAATGAATGGTTATGCAGATGTTGCCAAATGAATGTATTACAAATTAGAAGTTGTTATGCATGAGTGGAAGCTTGGCTATTGTAAGTTGTGTGCTTAGTTTGGTATAATTTATCTTTGGTTGAATGAATGATTTTTAATGACGTCCACTAGATCATCAGTTTATGAGATCAAGAGTTGAATTTTTAATGGAGGGTTGAATCTTTTTTAAGTTTTAAAGATGGCTGACCCTCTTAGTTGTGAATGTGAATGACTACCAAGATACATAGATTGTTGGAATTGTGTGCCTCAATCCCACAGCCTGAAACCTCTTGTGAGCAATTTTGGTGTGACTGTTGAGATGTCTGGCCGATTTGCTAGTTGATCCTGAACTGTCGCTGTGACCTCTTGATTTTCTTGGCAATCGACATAACTTGAAATCTTCAGGGTAACTTGGACAGTCGGAATGATGTTTCAGTGATGGTAGAAAGTCTGGTCGATATCGGCATGACCCTTGGTCCGTCTGGCTGATGTAGCAATCGGTGTGACTTGCCTCTGTCGAAATGTGTCTTAGCAATGGGAGAAGTCTTGCCAATGGAATTGTCCTGTTGATAGTCGTTGTGACTTTGGCCAATGGTGTTTGGTTAGAGAGACTCTTGGTGAGGGATGTTATCCGTGTGACTTGTTGTGTTCGGTGTAACCCTCTGCCGAGTGGGTTGGTCTGGCCGACAGGTTGTTCTCATTGGATGTCGGGGAGACTCTTGGCGAGGGTTGTCATTGGTGAGACTTGTGTGTTCGTTGTGACCCTCTACTGAGAGTGTTAGTCTGGCCGATGAGTCTGCTTTCGGTGTGAGTTGGGACTTCGGTGAAACCTTTTCCGATGTATGTTGTCTTGCCAATAAGGTGTGAGTTGGTGCTCCCGTTGATCGTCGAGGTGAGTCTAGCTGATGGACTATTGTCGATGTGACTCTGGCCGATGATTTGTATCAGGGTGACTCAAGGCGAAAGAAAGATCAGAGTAACATGAAGGCTCGTTGGAAATCTTAGCGACTGTGGAAGTCTTGCCAACGGGTGTATTGGATATCGATATGACTCTTGAACTCACTATGATCTCTTGCTGATAGAAGTGACTCTTGCCGAAAGTGATGGATTTGTAATCGGTCTTGGGGCATCGGGGAGACACAATTAGTGTTTCACCGACATGCGAATAATGTTTGAACGCTTTTGATCGATTGGAAGATTGTCCTACATGGTGTGTCTTGGACCAATCAATGAAGGTGGAATATGAACCGTTTTGCTGTGAGACTGTTGCAACCATTTCTGTGTGGAAGGCTAATAGTGTGTTTGGAAACTTCTATATGAGGAAATGGAAATATCTATGTTTTTAGTGAATTGGACGTTCTAAAAAGAGAGCGATAGAGAGAGGGCCGTGAAGCTGGCTAAAAGGCCGAGGCCATGAGATCGAAACAGAGAAAACGAGAGGCAGGGTTATGCTGCTGGAATCTCTCCTGATCATGGATCATGGTTGATCTCACTCATGTTGATCTGCACTATATATTGTGTGAGGGTATTGCAACAGTGCGAAGATTGTATGGTCCGATGGATTGATCAAGAAATGTAAAGTGGAGAGTTTGCAACCTGTTTGTATCCAAAATGAACAAGATGTAATCTCTTAAAAGGCTATGAGCCTAAAATTGTATTGTAACCTTTTGTTGCTGAATAATACAATGGCTCAAACTTTGGAGGGTGGGGTTTTTTACCCGAAAGGGTTTTCCCCATGTAAATATTTGTGTTCTAGTTTCTATCTTATCTTTCATCTGTGTTGGTTATGTTTCTAGAAACTGTTATTGCTTGTTGTTGAATTTACATGTGCTTCTCTCATAAGGATTAATGTGGGAAATGAACTATGTTTGTTTCCGCTTTAGGACATAGTTGTATGTGTCTTTGAGGCAATCTAATTGGAATTAAAGTTATCGAAGGCACTACTGTTCTTGGAGGTTTCTCTCAGATGCCCTAAATTCCCCTTTCAAGTGGTATCAGAGCCTTCTTTGGTTGTTGGTTCTGATTATTTCTCCTATGAAGATTTCTCAGTTTGTTAGGTTGGAGGAAATATGGAGGAATCGTTTGATTTACTGATCCTTTGGTGAGTGGAATTCTTGTGATATTCAGAGACAACATGCAACTTGAAGGATGGTGAAGATGGAAAAGGGAGTTGATCATGTTGTTTTGTTGTGATCTATGTCTCCTGGTTGGTAGCGGTATAACCTTGGTGTATGAGGTGGATTTCTTTTCTCCGTGGTTGTGTAGCAGTAAATCTTTCATATTGGGTGTCTATTTGAGAGGCTCCTGGGTGATATGGAGAAGCCTAGGTTGTTTCTTAGCTATGGAAGAGAGTGCTTATGCTAGGTGGTGTTTCCTGGTGTTGGAAGGCACTGTTTCCTGTTAACCTCAAATACATAAAAGCTATGGAGTTAATCATTAGTTGATTTGCAAGCTTCTGAAATAGCCTTTCTCTCTTTCTCGGATGCATGTTTTACACGGTTAAGCAAAAATCGTGGTTATGTGGAGTTGGTGTTAAGCTATTTTCTAGACCCTGGCTTTTGGGGTGTTGCTGGATGAGATAGTTGCAGTTCTACATGCATGCTTGGTGCATGGTTTTAGGAGGTTTTTTTTCTTCTCTGCATGGGAGTGTTGGTAAGTGATTTGTCACTCAACATTCTTGTGGTGGTGCGTGTGGGTTCCTTGATTATGGTGCTCCTTGTGGACATGATTGGAAAATCAGGTTTGGCATGATCTGGTGTTTGAGTCATGTTGTCTACATGGTTATTTTCTTTGATATCTCAGTGTTGCAATTTCCAATGTGATGATGGGTTTTCATGTTCGATGTTTGTGGTCTATGAGTTATGCGGTTGGTGGATTAGCTACCCATTGGCTGCAATGAGATAACTTGGATGTGGACTGTCTTTATCCAAGAGGTTGATTCATTGCTGGTGTAGACTTGTTAGCTGGACTTGTCTTTGGTCACTTGTGCATTGGTGTGATTGCTTTGAGATGAGAGGATGGATATTGTTGAATACCTGAATAGTCGGTTATGGGAACCTGTAGCAGGTGGTCATGATGCTTGGAGAGCTCAGATGTCACGTTTTTGTGGGAGTTTTAGTAGTAACTGTGGGTTCATCACATGGTGGTGAATGGTCTTCTTTAGTGTTGCAGATGTTTCAAGGGGGAGCTTTTAGATCATGTTGCTGCAGAAGGGTTCTTTCGCATTTGCATGGACATTATTTGGAGATGTGCAACATCTTGGAACCATGGAGGATGCTTGGAGTCTTTGACTGAGGTGTTGGTGGTGCTTGACAGGTGATGTTGGTTTTGATTTTGTCTACTTTATGTCATGGTATATTCTTGGTTATGCACTGGTGTGTTGACATTGTGCATTATACTTGAGACCATGGTGAAGTCACTTGGAGCATGGTATCTCCTAAGGGGGATGTGTAGATCATGGTGTCATGATAAGTTCCTGATTTCGATGATTGGAGCTTTGACAGTGGTCTGGTAATTCTTTGTGTATTGGGTGCTTTGATTATTTGCTTGATACTTCGTGATAGTGCAATAATGCAGTTGAAATTTAGCATGAGATGACCGGTTGCTAGTACTCATGGATACATGAAGAATAAGGTGAGGCTGTATTTCTCTTGAAATGAGAAGTGTTGTTGATGGTATTCTTGATGAAGTTTTTTAGCGAAAGTTCAAGAAGCCTACACCTTGGTTGAATGTGAGTTCAATAGAGACCTATGAGGAGATTGCTCTTGATTAGTCTTGATGAATTGTATATCTTGAAGGAGTATTCTCGTTCCCACTCTTGGTCTACTTGACAGTTTATTTGAGAGGTATTTGGCCCATTATATTTTTCAGATGTGTTTTATGTTCACTTTCATGATATGGATCTTGAATTTTTGTTTAATGGTTATGGAGGATTCATAGTGGAAGATGTACAACTTGTTTTATCTCCTTGAGATTTTTTGTTATGTTATTTACTGATGGGAATTGGTAGGAGATGATGTATGGGCTGATTTCCTGAAATGGGGAATGAACTAGCTTGATCTTCTTTTAGAGGCTTACATCCATGTTGATTACATTTTTTTAAAGTTGGTTCGATCTTGGTGATTGAACGATTGGATGTTGTTAATGCTTTTATTTTGGGATGAGACGGAGATCATTCTTGACACAATTGGCAATTAGAAGTGTCTTTAGGAGGATGTTCTAATAGGAATATGTTGTGCAGAGTTTCTCTCTTTGGTCTTGGTCTTCTTCCTGGATGTTTGTTCTCACATTACATTGGTTTGAGGTTTGGTTGGAGCTATGCTGATCACTTGCTTATGATAATGTGTTTTCACTCATGTTCATGGGTGATGACATGGAGTTTCTTAATTCTTTTCCTTTGTTGCGTATGGAGAACTTCAGAGAACTGTGAAGACTTGTGGTGAGAGAAATGTTTCTTGTAATAGTTTGTTGCAGGTTGTGTATATCATTGTGGATATTTCCTTGGTACTACATGGTTACACTTTCCATGTGCTGTTATTGGTAGACTTGCTATGTCTTTGATCTTTCAGATTTGGAATTACTCGATCAGTGGGAGTTCCTATTGTGTTTTTTCTTCTTCGACTGGTTTGCACTTGGAGCTTGTATTTGTTGTTAATAGGTTGGTTTTGGAGCGACATGAGTTTACTAATGTTGATACCTTTGAGGTATGTGATGTTGGATGGAATAGCACGAGCTGTGGGTGCTATTTTCAGTCACGTGGGTTTATCAG
The DNA here is from genome assembly GCA_007258455.2 of Sequoia sempervirens. Classification (NCBI taxonomy): domain Eukaryota; kingdom Viridiplantae; phylum Streptophyta; class Pinopsida; order Cupressales; family Cupressaceae; genus Sequoia; species Sequoia sempervirens. Next base: position 18,386 of record VDFB02372172.1, on the reverse strand, counting down.
CTGGATGGAAGCAGGCAGTCTGATTGTTGTTCTAGCTGGTGTTTTTGTCTTGTTTCTGGAGAATGACTTCACGCTTGTGTTATGTTTGAGGTTTTGAAGTTGATATTGCTTTTGTATAGTGTATGAGCACAATGAAATGGTAGCAGTATCTTGTTGATGATATCATTAGGGTCTTTTGCTTGTGTTTGTTGGACTGGTGCTTATTCACCTTGGCGTGTTCTTTCTTCCATAGGTGGCATGTTGGAAGATGACAGGGTTTGTTGCTTGAATGGTGGACATCTTGGATGTTGGTGCAAAAGTCTTGATGGAGCATGAGAGCATGTTTGAGGTCCATGTGGTTTCTTGGAAGGTTGTGATCAGTTGCATTTCGGTTGTATTGTTGGATAGTGAGTTGCAGTTGGATGCCTGGTCTTTGTTGCATATTGTCTGGTGGATTGTTATCTATGGAATCTTGTTGATTGGGTGTCTTGAGTATTGTGGGGTCTAAACTGGTGGAGCTAGTGTGATCTTAGTTTCTGGTTGCTTTGGAGGTGCCTGTGTGCTCTTTGTCAAGTAGGAGATTGTTGGAATTGTGTGCCTCAATCCCACAACTTGAAACCTCTTGTGAGTAATTTCAATGTGACTGTTGAGATGTCTGGCCAATCTACTAGTTGATCCTGAACTGTCGCTGTGACCTCCTGATTGTCTTGGAAATCGACATAACCTAAAATCTTCGGCGTAACTTGGATGGTCAGAATGATGTTTTTGTGACGGTAGAAAGTCTGGCCGATATCGGCGTGACCCTTGGTCCGTCTGGCCGATGTGGCAATCGGTGTGACTTGCCTCTATCAAAATGTGTCCTAGCGTCGGGAGAAGTCTTGCCGATGGAATTGTCCTGTTGATAGTCATTGTGACTCTGGCTGATGGTGTTTGGTCGGAGAGACTCTTGGCGAGGGATGTTATCGATGTGACTTGTTGTGTTCGGTGTAACCCTTTGCCAAGCGGGTTGGTCTGGCTGACAGGTTGTTCTCATTGAATGTCGGGGAGACTCTTGGCGAGGGATGTCATCAATGAGATTTGTGTGTTCGTTGTGACCCTCTGCCGAGAGTGTTAGTCTAGCCGACGAGTCTACTTTCGGTGTGAGTTGGGACTTCGGTGAAACCTTTTTCGATGTATGTTGTCTTTTCGATAAGGTGTGAGTTGGTGCTCCTGTTGATCATCGGGGTGAGTCTAGCTAATGGACTATTGTCGATGTGACTCTGGTCGATGATCTGTATTGGGGTGACTCAAGGCGAAAGATAGATCAGAGTAACATGAAGGCTCGTTGGAACTCTTAGCAACTGTGGAAGTCTCGCCGACAAGTGTATTGGATATTGATATGACTCTTGAACTCACTATGATCTCTTGCTGATAGCAGTGACTCTTGCCAAAAGTGATGGATGTGTAATCGGTCTTGTGGCATCAGGGAGACACAGTTAGTGTCTCACCGACATGCAAATATTGTTTGAACGCTTTTGACTGATTGGAAGATTGTCCTACGTGGTGTGCCTTGGACCAATCAAAGAAGGTGGAATATGAACCATTTTGCTGTGAGACTGTTGCAATTGTTTGTATGTGGAAGGCTAATAGTGTGTTTGGAAACTTCTATACGAGGAAATGGAAATATCTACGTTTCTAGTGAATTGGACTTTCTAAAAAGAGAGTGATAGAGAGAGGGCTGTGAGGCTGGCTGAAAGGCTGAGGCCATGAGGCCGAAACAAAGAAAATGAGTGGTAGGGTTATGCTGCTGGAATCTCTCCTGATCATGGATCATGGTTGATCTCACTCATATTGATCTGCACTGTATATTGTGTGAGGGTATTACAATAGTGCAAAGATTGTATGGTCTGATGGATTGATCAGGAAATGTAAAGGGGATAGTTTGCTACCTGTTTGCATCTAGAATGAACAAGATGTAATCTCTTAAAAGGCTATGAGGCTGAAATTGTATTGTAACCTTTTGTTGCTGAATAATACAATGGCTCGAACTTTGGAGGGTGGGGTTTTTTACCCAAAAGGGTTTTCCCCATGTAAATCTTTGTGTTCTGGTTTTTGTCTTATCTTTCATCTGTGTTGGTTATGTTTCTAGAAACTGTTATTGCTTGCTGTTGAATTTACATGTGCTTCTCTCAGAAGGATTAATGTGGGAAATGAACTGTTTCTGTTTTTGCTTTAGGACATAGTTGTATGTTTCTTTGAGGCAATCTAATCATAATTAAAGTTATCGAAGGCACTACTGTTCTTGGAGGTTTCTCTGAGGTGCCCTAAATTTCCCTTTCGTAGATATTGGAACAAAATAAGAAATCCCCTCAAGTATTTCATAAGAGGAATAGTTATTAAATTTAAAAGTTAAGGTGGGTTGAAGGAAATTTATACTAATTTAGAGATTACATAAATGAAATGGTATGAAATTAATATATTTATGTTATTTAATTTTGTTTGTTGAATTTTTTTTAATGTAATTATATATTGATAAATGGTGTATTTATATGTTAGGATTCACTTGTACCTCAATTTTATTTTTCCGATTTTCTCTCACTTACACTTGTTCCAACACACATCACCATTTAACTTTTATTTATTACACCTCATTCACACTCACTTCAATACATTCATTTCTATGTCAAGGCTATTTTTTCCTACCCACATTTATTTTTATATTGATTGAGATCAATCCTATGGGACACATGAATGAATCTCAAATTTGAATTGTAACTTTCCCATTGTTTTTCACTAATCATTATGAGTCTACTTATGTTTGTGTGACATGATGTTATGTCTTGATATTTAAAGGCTATCAATGTGTTGTTAAATCATGTTGAATTTCAAGGAATAAAAAAAGATCACTCTCCCCATAACATTCACCCAGTTCATCTCCCATTAACACCATTGGTCCAAAACAACTTAGAGGGTCCCTTTTACCAAAATTTGAGTCAACTAGAGAGTTTCAACATTATAAATCTCAACATACCTCTCCCATAGGTGACCCACAATTTATGGTTACAACAAGATCACAACACAAGAGAATCATGGAAGAAACCAAAGTCACATCCACCACAAGTGATCCAAACCCATAAGAATTTGATCCAAGGAGCCATTCTACCCCCTCACAACAACCCCAAAATCCATTGGGACAATATGAGGTAGAAGATGTCACAAACAACCCACTTCAACTTACTAAAGAACTCCTTGAGTATAAAAAAAATCATCTGAATTTTCACATGCAAAATTTGACTCTAGGGTTAACCCAATCTACGATTTAACCAACTCTATCCCTTGTTCCAAGTCAACCCTTAACATCTAATCTTGTAACTAGGATAGGAAACAACCTTGGTCTCACTTCATGTCTAGGAACAAACACAACTTTGGGTATTCACAACACAACCATTCCATTAAACACTAACCTTCCCCAAAACACAAGTTGGACACCAACATTTGGCAAAACACTTACATTCCATGACACTACAACAACCTCGACATTTCGAGTGTAACCATCTTCATCCATCACCACAATTAGCCCAAGTGTGCCTAACATTATGCAAGGTAATGTGAACCAAGTGCTTCAAATAGGACAACAAGGGAAAGTTAGCACCATCACGCAAGGTCAACCCTTAACAATTAGTTCCAATGACTCCATTGACACATCAAAACATGTAGTTACCCAAAATACTCAAGTCAATCCACCATCCACTTTAACCCCATCTATCATCAATTTGAGTCAAAATAACACATTGATCACAAACCCCATCAACCAAGGTAATGCCTTGGTCCCACATCAAACACTACAAGGGAACCCTCAACACATCGGTCAAGGGAACCCTTCTAATCAATTGATCCTAGGTCAAAATGTGCCATTGACTTCACAATACCAAATGACACCATCATCATCTTTTTCAATGGTCCCCCAAATCATGCAAAATCAAATGGGGTCCCAAACCTACATTCCTCCCTCCCAATTGATAATCTTATAAGGAGCGGTAACACAAAATAACCCACAACTCACACACAACATGAACAACCAAAATCCATCTCCAATGTCCCAAAAAAAAAATGATCCTACATTGCAAGCATATGCTCTAGCTTTGCAACAAGCACAACATGCTTATTAACAAGCCTTAGTAGTCCAACAACAACAAAAAGCACAAAAAGCACAAAAAGTAGCCTTAGTTGTCCAACAACAATAAGAAGAAAAACAAGTAGCCCTAGTGGCCCAACAACAACAACAAGCTCAACAAGCAACCTTTGTCACACAACAACATGAAGCGGACTTCATCACACAACAACAACAAGCAGCCCAACAAGCAACCTTCGTCGCACAACAACAACAAGTGCACCAACAAGCCTTAGTGGCACAACAACAACAACACGTTGCCTTAGTCACAAAACAACAATAGCAAGCACAACAAGCAACCTTAATGGCTCAACAACAACAAGAAGCCCAACAACAAGCATTGCTTGCTCAACAATACACCCAACAACAACAAGTGCTTGCACAACAACAACAAGGATTATACTATAATCAACAAAACATCGTCAATCCAAATACATTAGGAGCATATATACCTCCACCATCACCTCCACAATATCCCACACCACCCTACATACCATACAACACCCCATCATATCAAAATCCCACTTACACTTCATCCGCCATCTCACTATACAAACCTTATGCTCCTTCATCAAACTCACGAGACGATATGGCATCACAACTCATGACGCTAACACAACAAATGTAAGACATTCAAATGAGCAAAACAAAGAAGCCCCATACACAAAAAAACTTATGTCCATACCCATTTGATAGAAACATCGTCATATTACCTTTCCCTCCCAGTTTTGAGGTCCCTAAATTTGATAAATGCAAAGGGAGGGGAAATCCTGTGGATCACATCAAAGAATTCAACGTCATGTGTATGGAGGTTTGCTACAATTATTCCTACTTGATGCGCCTCTTTCCACGAAGTTTGACAGGCCCAACCATTGATTGGTTCTCACAATTGCCTCCATGCATCAAAACCTTCCAAGAAATCATTGATAAATTCATAGACCATTTCTCCTTCAATGGGTATCTATAGGATCATGATGGGCCAAAAAGTGGCAATGGGAAAAAAATTACATTTTTCATCAACCCAAAAACGTGAAAATCCCGAGTTGACTTTTTTCTGGCTTGGGTGTTAGTACACTGCTCCAAAGCAATGCCCAAGCCAAGATTTACATATCAGATATCTGATTTGAGGTGCCTATAAATATATAACTATGGGCTTTTAAAATCATTTCACTCATTTTGACAGGTTGCGAGCACACAGTGAGAAGGAGTTGCGAATATAAAATATATGATTTAATAGATATCCAATTTGAAAGGTAAGATTTTGGATTTTTTTTGTTTTAATTGATTTTTCAATTAGATTTGTATAATTTTATGTAGTTTTTTATGGATTTTTTTAAAAAGTAGGGTTTTTGATTGAATTTTATTAAAAACTTGAGTACAATGAATTTTGATTAAAAAATAGTGTTGTTTATATATTTTTATTAAAAACTAGAGTTTGTTATAGATTTTTTTAAAAAAGTAGGGTTTTTTTGGATTTTTATTAAAAACTAGGGTATTTTTACAATAATTTCATTTATATTATGTAATTTCAATTAGATTAATTAGTTTTTAACTTTAATCAAGCATTATGGCTGCTGAGAATGAAAATACACAAATTCCAAATGATCCACCAACTAAGAATGAAAATGCACAAATGCCAAATGCTCCACCACGTCCACAACCATCAATTGAAGACTTAATTGGTGAAAAATTGCAGCAATTGAGGGGCATTTGTGATGTTTATAAGAGAATCCCTCGATTATCCGAGATGACAAACACATTGAAGGAAATAATTAAAAAAATAGAAACCCTTTCCACCCAACATAATGCCTTTCATTCGTGGCGAGAAGACATGAGGGAATATTACACATGTGGATTGTCTTACGATGATGTGAAAGATCTTACAATAAACAAATCCCAAATAGCCTCTATATTTGTTAAGCCTCGCACTGGTTTTCCAGTTAATGTTAATAAACCAAAAATTTCTATAAAATGGTGCACGAATAGGGACATTGTAGATAACTTTTGGGATCATTGGTGTATGGTTTTTGATAAACCGTCAAACAAAAATTGTGATATACCATTTTACTTTATTAAAAAATTATATGCTAAGTTTGTGTTAGGGCATCATGTCAATTACTTTGACATTAAACCCTTCCAGGGCATCGGTGGAGGTATGCCCCAGGATAGACTAGGGGCAATTAGAGTAGTCCCATTCCCATATGTTCCCCCTCCTCCCCTTCCTCTTCCACCTCCAGTATATCATCTAGATATTATGCAAGATAAATCCACACAGACTATCTAGGCTATTCACTCTTTGAGTGGTCTTTTGGTTTCACATGCTTCTAAAATAGCTTAGTCACATTCTGGTGATGTTGGCAATGGATCAAGTGCTGCTGCATCATCCTCCTTAGGTCCACATATTTGTGTGCCACATACTTGCTCTATGTTCCACCATATATGCTTGGGTCCTCTTGTACAACCTACTGAGCATCCCTTGAACACTTTGTATTATGACATCCATGATGTGGACATTATAGATAAAACATAGGGGAGTGGAGCACACCCTATAGAGTCCTCTCTTGCTAGAGAGGGGGACGTTGGAATAGTGACACAGGTAAGATTTAAGTTGTAAATTCATAACTTGCATTTTTTTTTAAATGAATATTAATAAGAGATAGTATAAAGTACTAATATTTATTTACATGGTCTATTTAACAGTTGATGTTTGAGGAGGAGCTCACATAGGTGACAGATAGCACCTTTAGGGCCATTTCATTTGGACTCGATATGCACACAATATATATTTTTGCACTCATTCGTTTAAATTTTTTTATTATATACGTGCTTGTCATTTGAATTGTCATTAACGAAATTATATAATAACTTATATGTTTATCTTATTTTCCTCTTGTAGGAAACACCTAGTACAAGCGAGGTGCTGTGCTGTCCAGACTATGGAGGTGCAATGTTAGATAAGGGTAAGGTAATTGAACTCAAATTCGATTGAATTAAGATTTTTAAGATCTTTTATTGATTATACATACATCAACTGTTGAAAAATGAGGTGTTTTCTTAGCTTAATACTCTATAAAACTTTAATATTGCTGATCTAAGTAAGTATTTTATTTGTTACATATATTTTTTGTGGGTGATTATCTTGATTAATCCATTTTACTGTTGTAGAATGTAGAAAGAAGTTGATAGAAGAACTAGACAGGATATTAGAAATATTACACAAGATGTACCGTGGAGAAACCCTTTCGGGAAAAAACTCCACCAAGAATTATTCTATTATTCAATCTCTGAATTACGTTAGCTCCAATTCTTTCTTGAGAATGCTTCTTCTATCTTTACCAATCTTCTTCACACCTGCAATAACAATTATAAAAACTCTATTCAACTTGAATGAGATATAGAGACAATATGCAACCTTGTAATCTCCAAATGGTGATAATTACAATGCGCAAGCTCAAGCCCTTGAAAAGGTATGCCATATTCCTTCAAGTTGAGTTATTCAATGAAGACTAAAGCTTACAACATGTGCTTCATACATTTGGGTGTCCCAAACTGAAGCTACAACTTCTCCTTCACTTCGGTGATAATTCCAAAGCTCTTTCTCAAAGTTGGTGCCCTTAAGTAAAGCTACTTAACTGAGCCTTTAGAAATATCTTATCATGCATGAGAGGTAAATCCAATAAAGCATCTTGGATGGCCAAGTTGGCTTCAAGTGCTTTATAGTTAACTGAAACATTTACTCAACACCATTCCCAAAGAATGGTTATCCCTTGTTAACTGGAGGTAGTCCCTGTTATCTATCATACAAATCAATGTTATTAGCCATGCATTACACGTTAACTGAAGCTAACTACATGCAACTCAAAATAACCAACATGCATGCAACATGCACTTGCATGCAACTGAAGATAACTGAACTGAACTAAATTGATTCTGAACTGAACTGAACTAAACTAAACTAAACTGATTTGAACTGAACTTAACTGAACTTCAAGCATGCAAACATCAAATCCTAACTCCTAGGATCTTTACATGCATTCAAAAGTGTTAACTGTTACTCCGTATAGTTAACTGGACACAAGGTGAGTTTCACCTTACCATGTGAGTGTCCCATGTGTCCATATTATTTAGGAACTCACTATGGATTCCCTCACATGCTTCTTACATTTAGAATTAATTGCAAATGTCAATAATCATGATTATTTCATTAAATATTAATCTCATCTTAATCTTAGTGTTGTTGAACACATTCCAAGAATCTAGGAGATACATGAAATAATTAATGTTTAGGATTTGCAATTAAATGGCATCCTATTTCCAACATCAACATAGATTGGTAGTTTCATATGTACTTGTCATTTTTATGTACAAGAAGTTATGAGCTATACAACATTGTTGAAAAGTGCCACAATGCCTTAAGGAGTAGGTATTGGAACACCTCAAGGAGGAGGTGTCGAAACACCTAAAGGAGATAAAGAAAAAGATCAGCCTAAAGAGGTATGCGTTTATTTTATTTTTTGTTTGGTAAATATGTTCCTATTATCGACAATTGTATGCTAACTTGGATCAATTTTATGTTTTTGTTCACATATATAGATTGACATTAAAAAAGTTGGTTTGGTTGGTTCTTTGAGAGGGGCATATTCTAGGACTCCTGACCCTTTGAAGAGACGTATATTTAAGGTAATCAAGATTTCAATTTTAGAGTTCAATTATAATTCAATGTATATTGATTTTGATGTTAATTATTCGATTTTAAATTATATAGTATAATTAATCTCAATTGTGGTTTGAATTTTTCTTGTGCAGCTACCTTCAAAGCCAACGAGTGCTTCAAAGAGGCTCCATTTTGATGATCCACTAGTAGTTTAGAATGAGATAGACATTTTGGCATGTAAATTTTGAATAGATATCGAGATGGCATATGCCACATTTTGTAAAACTTTGTTTGAGTTGGTGTTGATGCCATTTTTGTATATGGACATGCACTTGATTATTGGATAATTTGATATATAGAAGTTGACAATCAAAATTTAATTTCTTCCTCATGTGCATGATTAAACTCTTTAAAAATTTAATCAAGTGAGCAATGGTTAAATATCAATGCACAATAGCATAAAAAAGAATGGTTATATTATGTAGTTTATATTCATATCGTTGATTACATTGCATTGCACATATTTCAAACTCAAAGAATTACTTCACATTGCATAACTAACAACTAGATACTGATAGATGAAAAAATTTCAATTACAATATAGTTTTTACAAAGTCAACCTAAGCAGTTATGCAATTACTTCACATTACATAACTAATAACTAGGAGTAGCTGTCAATTGAATTTTCTTGTCATGGAATTCTATGAGACCACATTTCTTTGAGGCATTTTTTCAAACAGTTCATTTCCTTGTCTATGCTACCACATTTTTCATACATGTGTACCAAAGTTTTTATCAAACAGTTCACTGGCTTGTTGCAATGGCTAAAAGCCTAAAACAAGTGCTTTCAAACAAGCTATGGATTGATGCAGAGTAGGGGTGGGAACCATTCAATCTGCCAAACCAATGAGTATCAATCAAAATTTCAAAACAAAATCAGATGATCTACTCAAAACTCCAAACCTTACTATGCTTTCCCTTGTAGCACTGGCAACCCAGTTTAAGGGATTCTTGAACCCAAGTTTCCAAGACACCACACAAATAAATTAGTGAATCAAACACTCTTTTTAGAGTTACACAACATATGTGAAAACTACCCTTGAATCCTTTGGACCAAATTTGAGGACCAATAACATACCCTTGTCCTAGGCTAGTGAATTAGCCCTCTTTTACAAAGTGAGTGCCCTTTAAACACTTGATCTTCACAAGAACACCCCAAATAATCTTGAGTTGCGTCATAAAACAACAAATTCTAAGATTATTCTTCACCTATAGGTCCTTTAGTAGGCTGTCCCATGAAACCCTCCATTTACCATGCAAATGCATAGGGTTTATTGAAAACCCCACCTGCACAACTCCCCTAACCATGCCACCAACTTAGAAACCTCTATTATGAACCCAATATGCTTAAACTTTAAAGAGATTCCCCCACTCTCATTGATATTAACAAACCCTAGGCTAAAAGCTCCATTTTCATGCAATTTAAGCAATGATTTGCTTAGGACAACAACTCCAAGACTCACAAATCATTTCCCCTGCCTTAAATGGATCTACACACATTCAAATCATATTGTACACAGCCTCTCCATCAAGCCACACGAAAGGTATAGTGGGTGGAGGGCTTCAATAATTCACAATTTACTCAAAATGCAAAATATGGGTTCACTACCTGCCTTGAGAAAACTTGGCACAAAACTCACAAAAAATGAAAATAAAGCACTCAAACCAACTTTAAAGGGGTCTCAAGCCTGCTTCCCCCTCATTCCACATGCTATGCAACCATTTACTTCCTGTGTAGGGGCCGAACAATAGAGAAAACACATTTTTTTTTATAGAAACCACAGTTTTTGCAAGGTAACTCAACATGATCTTATTGCTTCTTCACAAAATTACATTCATCAATCCCCAAAATTAGTTCCTCAACCTTTTCTAAGACTCTCGCCCACACAAAACAACTGACCAACTCCCAATAACTGACTTACAAACTAAGTTACCAGTTCGGGTTCAGGTTCGGGGGTTCGGTTCGCCATTTCGGCTAAATTTTTTTTGGGGTGTTCAATTGGTTTTGGGTTCATTAGTACAAAAAACATGTAAAAATTATATATATATATGTGTGTGTGTGTGTGTAGCCTAGAAGCATGAATCAGGATTAGAGTATCACATAACATCATATAAACAACAAAACCACCATAAAATTGAATGTCATTTAAAAAATGCATGATAAATATTTATCATTGGAACTTGAATTGTGGTAGCTTGATATACAAAGCCTATTGATGCCAAGGTTCAATTTGTATGATTTTGAAAAAAGAAGCCAACTAAGTAGAGCTATCAACATTCTTTAGAAATCATAGGAATTTTTTTAGTACACTAGCCATTTTGATGTCTTCTTGCAGTCTCAAACATTATTTTGTATCATTGTTACATTGGTCTTGAGAGTGGTAGCTTGATATAGCTCCACAATACAAAATTTGGTTTACCTGTGCAGTGTAATAGTGGCATAGGCAGAATTTTCTTTGAAAGAACCAAAGGGTGATTGCACAATTGAAGTGTATAAAAACATATTTTTTTGTAATATCAAGGATACTTTTTGAATCTTCCATGCATTGCTAATCTAAAAGGAAAGGTCCTTTGCCTAATTTGTATGCAACCATGCTTTTGACATTGTCAAAAAGAGTGAAACTTCCCTAATGATGGAAAGGCATGGCCAAGCAGTTCATACTCTCCACAAGAGAGAAGAGAGATGTTGGAGAGTACATCAAGTTAGTGAGAAAAAAAGTGTAATGTGTTTTAGTTTGTAGTACTCCTATGTTTCTCTACAGATGTGTGATAAATTCTTAGTTTAATGATGTCGAACAATTTTTGAAAAAAGAAAGTTGTGTCACAGTATGCTTTCAAAAAAATGAATGAAATTACTTCAAACCAAGTTCGTGAAGAAGTTAACTCTATTGCTTACTAGTTTCCATTAAAAATAAAGAAACAAGCTATGGTATCATGGCTTTTTTTCACACAAAAATCAATGTTGGAGTTCAGTTGGAGGTTGAAAAAATACTTGTAAGGGCATATATAAATCTTGTTCTACAACTCGTATGACCAAACCGACTATTCCATCACACTCAGATGGTTATGTTTAGGTTAAGTATGGTCCCCTTTCGCACCCAAATAGGCCAAAGCAGTTTGAGCTATGTTCAATCGGCGAAATCCCTTAAGAGTCCAAAGTGCAAAAGGGAAGCAATCTTTGACAGACTGTTTCTCAGAAACCATGATGCCTACAATTTTTTTTTTTGAGGCTATGAGATCATGTTGGGATCCTCTACAATAACCTCTCTTGGTTTTTTCTATCTCGGAGGTGTTTTCCCGTGGTGACAAGTTTTTAGTTGAGGGAAAAGTTGTCAGATGCAAGCAGTGTAAAATTGCAAAGTGGTGCAACTTTCATTCTGTAACTCATATGACCAAACAAACTATTCCAACACGTCTGGATGTGTATGTTTATGCTAGGAATGGTCCTCTTTTGCACCCAAATATGCTGAATCACTTCGAGCTACATTGGACCAACAATTTCCCTTAAGAATCCAAAGTGCTAAAAGGAAACAATCTTTGAAGGGCTATTTCTCAGAAACCGTGATGTTTATAGAATCTCTGTATGAGGCTATGGGATTTTTTTGGGCCCCTCTACAATAACCTCTCTCATTTTTTGCTATCTTGGAGGCGTTTTCCTATGGTGACAAGTTTTTAGTTGAGGGAAAAGTCAGATGCAAGTAGTGTAAAGTTGCAAAGTGGTGCAATTTTCATTATGCAACTCATACAACCAAATGGACTATTCCAATATGTTCGGATGGGTACATTTACGCTAGGTATGGTCCTCTTTTGCACCCAAATATGCCGAATCACTCTGAGCTACATTGGACCGATGATTTCCCTTAAGAGTCTAAAGTGCTAAAAGGCAGCAATCTTTGAAGGGCTATTTCTCAGAAACCATGACATTTAAAGACTCTCCGTCTGAGCCTATGGGATTGTGTTGGGCCCCTCTACAATAACCTCTCTCAGTTTTTTTGATCTCGGAGGTGTTTTCCCGTGGTGACAAGTTTTCAGTTGAGAGAAAAGTTGTCAGATGCAAGCAGTGTAAAGTTGCAAAGTGGTGCAAATTTCATTCTGCAAATCGTAAGACCAAATGGACTGTTCCAACACATTTGTATGGGTATGTTTATGCTAGGGACGGTCCTATTTTTCACCCAAATACGTTGAATCACTCTGAGCTACATTAGACTGATGATTTCCCTTAAGAGTCCAAAGTGCTAAAATGTAGCAATCTTTGAAGGGCTATTTCTCATAAACTGTGATGCTTACAGACTCTCTGTTTGAGGATATGGGATCTTGTTGGGCCCATTTACAATAACCTCTCTCAATTTTTTCTATCTCGGAGAAGTTTTCCTATGGTGGCAAGTTTTTAGTTGAAGGAAAAGTTGTCAGATGCAAGCTATGTAAAGTTGCAAAGTGGTGCAACTTTCATTCTGCACTTGTACGACCAAATGGACTATTCCAACATGTTCGGATGGGTAGTTTTATGCTAGGGATGGTCCTCTTTGGCACTCAAATATGTTGAATCACTTTGAGCTACATTGGACCAACAGTTTCCCTTAAGAGTCCAAAGTGCTAAAAGGCCATACCATCTATTGTACAATCTGTAGTTGGATGGTATGGCCATGGTAGATGTTATTAGGACTGTATAAGGTGATTATGTGGGTTTAAAGAGCTATAAAGGTTTGTATTTGATTCGATGAGTTGCCATGCATGGCAAAAATGAGTGAAATTAAGTGAAAAATGGTTGTTACAACTTGCTAATGTCAATGAAACATGGGGGCAACAAGATTTAAGGTTGGATCAAGCTTGTTTAGGTCCTAATAGAAATGTTTGATGAGTTTATAGGGTGTGGCAAGGTTGGAAACATTGATTTCCTTAAAAACCTCATGAAAATTGCTAAAAATGAGGGTTTGTTGAAATAGAGCCTTAGAAAGCGTATTTGACCAAAAAAATTGTGGTTTTGGTAGTTTGGTAGGTTTTTTAATGCTTCCCCATTAAAATTTTAGGTTTGGGAAGTGTTTAAATATGAGTCTCTTTGTAAGATGGGCCTATTTTAGTGAGTTGCACCCAAGTTTGGGTTTTAGGATCAAATTGGAGTTTGAATCATCTTTAATTGTAATTGTGTTGTTTAAAGCCACCTAGCTCTTGCATCAAAAAAATCTTACCCAATCAACTTGAACATCATGCACACCCAAATACCTTGTTTCCATTTCGTTAGATCAAATACTCAATTACATTGGAAATGACCTTCACATGACCTTTTTACATTTTTTTTGGAAAAAGTGGCAAGCCATTGCAATTTATTATATATAAATAGGAGATAATACAAAACCTAGTTCAAACGAGCATATCAACAAGAAAGGACTAGGAAGAAAACCTTTGGTTGTAGCTCAATTAAGTACAAAAATTTATTAGAGAATTGTCCCAATAACAGTAACAAAGCATACACCTGTATGACTAATTCAACCTATGAGTTTTTAAAATACAGATCCCTTTACATTTTAAACACACCCTTTATACAATGCCATACATTTGACCCATATTTCAAAAAACATCACTGGATATAAATTATTCTCATAAATAGTTATGACCTTTATACATTGTTTCACATTTGAAAATTCAAATTTTACAAAATTTTCCTATTGGTGGCATTCAGGGCATAGTCTTCCACAATGGTAGTATGTTCACATTCTAGACTGACAAGCACCTATACAAAACATCAAGGTAGCAGTTAAACTACATACAATAGAAAAAATGCTTAGAATAAAAGACGCTTAGAATAACCAATCTATATTATTGTAATCTGTCACATACCTCTCTGAAAGGATCAAAGCTGACTATTGTTGTAGGAGGTCCATGATCAATCGTGCTAGGAATATCACAAAATTTTTCAAATGAGAAATCTATATTGTCACAATAGAAAAGATGCTTAGACTAACAAATCTATATTAATCTAAACAACCTAAATGATGATGAATTGGTAATGCAAACTATAAAAGATGCTTAGAATAACCAATCTATATTATTCTAAATGACCTAATTGATGATGAGATGGTAATGCAAACTATAAAAGACCCTTAGAATAACCAATCTATATTATTGTAATATGTCGCATACCTCTCTGAACATATCAAAGTTGGCTATTGTTGTAGCAATTCCATGATCAATCATGCCAGGAATATCACAAAAGTTATCAAATGAGAAATCTATATTGTCGCAAAAGGAAAAGATGCTTAGACTAAAAAATCTATATTAATCTAAACAACTTGAATGATGATGAATTGGTAATGAAAACTATAAAAGATGCTTAGAATAACCAATCTATATTATTCTAAATGACACAAAATATGATGAGATGGTAATGCAAAATATAAAAGACGCTTAGAATAACCAATCTATATTATTGTAATATGTCGCATACCTCTCTGAAAGGATCAAAGCTAGCTATTGTTGCAGCAGGAGATCAATTGTGCCAAAAATATCAAAAAAGTACATACAAAATATCACTATTAAAGAAACCTGCATTGCAATAGTATAAAAAATATTAGTATTAAATAAAGAACACTAATGAACTTAAGCATAATGAACGTAAGCATGTTGTACCTTCCATTCTTGAAAATTCTATTCAAGTGTGCTTGAAGGGTCATCTCTTTGCTTAAGAGTATCCAATATTGCTTCATGATCAACATTACTAAGTGTCCATAGTTGTTTTGTCTTTGGTCTGGTATGATGCTTCAATAACTTAACATTTGTTGCTATAACAAGGTGCGAATACATGATAATGGTTTTGTGTTTCTCATAGTCTTCAAATGCAGGTATGCCATTCTTTCTAATCATGTATGTACGCAACCAAGTTCTTGAAACCACAACTGAACCTATAGGATACACGAAACCATCATCATCTTCCATTAGTTGTGTTAGCTTATGCTTTACTCACACACATTGAGCCAACCAATAGTATGATCTCTCTTCATTCCCCTGCGGTGCAACAATTGCAAAAAAATGTCTTGGTTGTAGTAGATCTGAAAGCTGGTCATAATCAAATGAACTTTCCATTGTGTCATTTGTCATGGATATTGTTTGAGATAAAGTAGTTAGATACTATGGAACCCATGTATCCACCCACTCACTTGACTTGCATTGATCCCACTCGCATTGAATACAACTTTAACAAAAAAAAGCCAACTCTCATGTCAAATGGTCCATGTGCCTACATTTGAGCTTCGAAATGAATGCATCTTTGAAGAATATTTGATTGTATGACAATCCAATCTTCCTCCCACTATACCCTCCTCAACCAACCAAAAGAATCTGTGCATTGTTGAATCAAGTGTCCCTCCCTGTAGCAATGCTGAACTACCCCAATCAACAATAGAATACGCATCACTGAATTGTACTCCTGAAATCTTCAATTGCTCCTTAACTAGAGCTCTCTTTACACATGCACCTGCTCCATCATGCTCCCCTTTCCCATGCCCAGCTTCAAAAAAATTCAAAATATGAGGTACACACCTCTCTACATGCATTCTACTCAACCAATGAAACATACAAGCATTCTTGAATTGACCTGTACAATTATATGACCAAATGAGATGTCTGCCCAGTGCTATATCATGCTCCTGCAAGAACTCAAAATAATTCTTGAAACAATGCTGGGAATACTTGGACGAGTGAGATCTATCATCACTTATATAAAAATGATACTCTCTAATTATCTTTCGATCCTCCTCTATACTATTAGGTGCATGTCTAAACATTATGTGGACAAAAATAGCAATCTAAATGGAATTGTAATACTGAGATTGTACCTTGTTTTGTGGTTGTAATGTGTAGTTTTTTGCAAAATCAACCACTGATATAATAGTGCCAATCGAAAAAGAGTCCTTACACATCCTAAATTGTTGATCCAACCATTGAGACCTATGACTATGCCTTGCATACTTGTAAAAAATATTGTCCTTAAAATCTAAAATAACATCAACAACACTGCATTGTTTTGTAACCAACTCACATCTAGAACCTTGACCTCCACTCTGCAAAGTATATTTGACTATCTCATATCTCTTTTTCTCAGCAAGCTTCTTTCCAAATTCATGTTCGGAACTCTCATGAAAACATTGAACAAACTTTGACAAGCCACCACATTCTGAGCACTTCGCATTGAAACAATCATTTCTATAGAAAAAAAAGCCAACATCTCTAGAACATAAAAATAGATCTAGCAAGTCCCTTGATGATTTCAGAAGATGAATTGCACCACACTCCTACAACATTTCATTAGTATGCAAAGTAGAACGGATATAGCATAATAGTTCATGGTACATTGAAAACTCCACATGGTATTTGCAACAACAAGTATTACAAATCTTAAAAGGCACACAATAAAATGGCTTCAAACCTTCAAAAGTCCTTTGCGAGATTTCCATCTTTGGATGTGTTTCAATAAATTTTTTGAACAATATTGTTTGGCTTGATTCCAAGAAATGTTTAGGATGCGGTGTACGGTTTCAATTGGCAATTCTTAACTTTAAAACATCCTTTGCATTGGGTGATACTCTAGAGTTATCATGTCAAAATTGTTGAATTACCTGCTTTACATTATCAGTTAGCTTCTTATCAACACATGGAAGGCTCCCGACAAAATACCATGTATCATTTTGAAGAGGATCATCTATTCTTTCTCTTCTTGTGAGTGCTCTATCCAAAGTTTTATGATTTATGTCAAAATCAATACAAGTTTGTCTCATAAAGTGATCCATTTTAAATTGATGGCTTACTAGGGAAGTTGTAATGACTCTCCAAGCAACTCTCTTATCCTTTTCCTTGTTATTTTTTCCAATAGACTTGAGAGCATTAAAAATATTTTTGACAATAATAGAATTTTTTTCGGTCTTCTTGTTCACATGAATCTTCATTTTGGCTAGCAAAGGTCTCATATTTTGCATCTTTAGCAATTGAACAAAATGTTGGCATTGCTCGATCAATGTCTTATCACTAAAATATTGGTTGAAAATTCTTGTAGCCCACAACCGAACAGTTCGTGTTGACCTCTTGCCTTCAAAATTGTTTATAATGTTCTCATCAATTTCAAGTAACCATTTAGGGGTTCTTGAAGGTCTTGAATTTGGAATATTCCTTTCTTCCACACAAGGTTATTCATTTCTCATGTAATCTGGTGAAACATAATTTACACTTGCTTCAATATTATGTTCAAAATCTTCATTTCCAACATTTTCATCTTGAACATTTTCAATATCAATTTGAATAATTTCATTCCCAATTTCAATATCATGTTCAACATCTTCAATTCCAACATTTTCACCTTGAACATTTTCATGATCAATTTCAATATTTTCATTCTCAATTTGAATATCATGTTCAACTTCTTCAATTCCAACATTTTCATTATCAATTTCAATATTTTCATTCCCAATTTGAATATCATGTTCAAAATCTTCAATTCCAACATTTTCACCTTGAATATATTCAATTTCCTCTTCACTTGCAAGACCATAATGCTCA